>JAHTLZ010000007.1:47298368-47316636 GCA_023846285.1 Phrynocephalus versicolor | reverse complement strand
TATCTATCTATCTATCTATCTATCTATCTATCTATCTATCTATCTATAAATAATGGATATTTACTCTGAATCAAATCCCACTTATTAAGTATTCAGGGTGGGGCTTACTCTCCGATGCATGTGGACAAGGCTACAGCCTTCTGTTATCTTAAGATGCTCTGAAAACGTCTACTTTTTTGAGTCTCTCTTTTACACTCCAAACCTTCTGAATGTACTGAGGGCTAAGTGTGTATCTCAAAAGCAGACAAAGAGCAAGGTCATGGGAAAGATTCAGGAAGATGTGCCAAGATATAAAGGCGATGGCAAAGCTGGTTTCCACCATACTGGACAACTTTTCAACATAAGACAACAACAGGTATATACTGTCCACAGGGCGTTTTCAGCATATAAAATAGGGGGGAATTGCAGGTGGAACTTAGTGTGAAATGGGTGAAAGCATGATCCTGGGAAGATGGAACTTGGGGGTGGGGGGGGATGAAGAAACACACAAACAAAAATTCTGTTTGACTGGAAAGCTAAACAAACAAGACCTCTGATCACAGAGGGAGCAGATAAGAGAAAACAATGGAGGAGACCCTCCAAATCAAACAATGGCAAGGCTTAGGACGAGGTTTTGCCTTGACATAAAAAAGGGTGACCCCTTCAGGTCAACGGGGGTTGTCTTCCCAGCCCCGGGGAATTGTGTAGACGTTTGCTCTCCTCTTGTGCAGCTTGTCTGAGAGCCCCTTGCATCCACATTAAGTGCAGCGGTATTGATTTAAGGAAAAATAACGAAGCCCTCCTGCTCTCTCCACACTCGACTGACAATAAGGATGCCTGCAGACATTTGTGCTTTTAACAGCGCGTACTTGACACGTGATCTGGGAGAGTGTATCCCGCATGCTTTGTGCAGCTTTTTAAGGACGTCGACTGGAAAGAAGCAAGATCTACTTGGAGGCACCTCTAAAGTTCCCTTCTTCTTGGGGGGTTACGGCTGAGGGACAACAAGGCCTGTGTTCCTCCCACCCCACCCCCCTCTGGCAGCCATCATAAAACCTGCTTTTTTGTCTCTTTCTATGGTGGCAGTTTATGACTCGGAAAAAGATAGCCATGACTACGGACCCATCTATGGCGGTGTGGTGGGAACTGAAAGGAATCAGAGTCCGTGTGTCTTGGTTTATTTTCCCTCTTGCACGCAATAATTAAATCATCTCTCCTAATGTTCTCCCTCTGGACACAGTTTTTGAGGTGGTTTTTTTTTTTTTTTTTTTTTTTTTTTTTTTTTTTTTTTGCCTTTTATGAGGAAAAGGGACACAGGCGTTTTTTGCCTTTTATGAGGAAAAATTCACTGGATACTTTTGTGCAACGCCCTTTACATTTTGCAGAGGAAAACCCTGCATTTTATGAGGGGTTTTTTTAATCACTGTGTTTCTTTCACACAGAAACAAGGCAGTGTCTTTTTGATTGCTGCAGCTTGTTGCTCTCGTGGTTGCCATCTTTATTTATTTATTTTATTTATTTTAGAGTATTTTTACCCCGTCTTTCTCCTTGGAAAAGGACCCAAGGCGGCTTACAGTAATGAAGGACAATAGACAGTCCAGTACAATTAAGACACATTCAAGCTTGAGAACAGAGAATTGAGGGACAACATTAAAGCTACAAGAGAATGTGAGCAGTCAAAGAGCGAGTAAAAATTCCATGTAAAAGTTATGAGTGATGGAAACATTGAAAACATAGTGTCAGTGCAATCACACAAGCTTATAAATGGTTATAAACACAAACTCTATTATTATTTATTTTATTTAAGAGTATCTTTCCCACAGGCTTTGTGACTGCTGAGGCCTCCCCGCACCCCACCCCCAACCAGTAGTCTATATTATTTACAGTAAGTTGTGTTTGCCTTGTTTAGAAACAACAGCAGCACATCCAGTAATAAGGATGTGGAATTCACAAGCTCTCATTTTCAGCGAGAAACTGAGGGAGTGGTGTAGGGAAGATAGTCCCATGGTGAGGTTTCTCTGTGAAATCTTACAAAATTCCTCAGAAATTTCCAGAACATTTCCCCACCCGCTCAGAAGAGACAGCCATCTGAAGGAATTCATTATAATTCCTGCACAAAAACTACACTTTTCCTACACAAAATTCCCAAGAAAGGACATTGGGCTTCATAACCATTGACAGCTTCTTGAACCAAAGAACAAAATAGTGTTTTTTAATACAAGAAGGAAAAAAGCAGGTGCCTTTTTTCACGGCAAACCAACTGGACCCCCACCAGTTGCCAGAGTGCGTCCAATGATGCCAGTGCTCCTGAAACCAAGCCTCAAGCCGGGATCGGGAAATTACATGCTCTTTGCCCAGGAGATCAAAGGAACTCTCCTTGCATATAGAGATCTAACACCTTGGGGGGAAATTTAGAATAGACATGTATGTTGAAAGTGCAGAGAAGTTTGTTTTTAATCATAAATAAAATAGTTAATAATGTTATTGACTACACAATTAAGCCAAATGCATAACCCCAAGATTAAAAAAAGGGGGGGGAGTGCTGTTTGCATCCTGGCCAAATACCTCCAGTCCTCTTTTTTCCTCTTTCTCTTTCTTTTAAATCAAAACATTGCACATTGTATTGGGGAAAGTGTGTCACACAGGGAATCATCGTGTCTTGCCATTTACAGTATTTTAATATGCCATTTCTGCCCTGGGTTCTGCTCACCCTACCACTTTCAAATCTTCACAGTGATAAAAATATCAACCCTATTAACACCCCAAATGCATCTCCTTGAGTGTCAACAAGCAAAATTATTTTCCTTACTTTGCTTTGCTGACCACGTAGAAAGGATGGAGGGAGGAAAAGTTGAGAGTAAGGGGGGGGGAGAGCCATGGCAATGTGGGTCAAGAAAATGGCAGCAATTCTTGTCTTGTAAACATCTCACAGAAAATCCAGACAGAAGAGGAGGAACACTTAGACTCCACATGCCTCCAGACTTCCATGAGGTGGAAAGAAGCACGCTCTCTCTACACCATGCAGAAGGTGTGACTTAAATATTGTGGGGAAAATGCTGAATAACAGAAAGACATTGGTCTCATTCTCCAAGATAATACTTAGGGCTGGTTTACCCAAGCCAAGGGTCTTACGGCCGTAAAGATATAAAAACCACCCTGTTATCAGAGGCTGTGACAACAAACCTATAGATTATATTTATGCTCCCCTTAATTACAAAGCAAGGCATTCCCACACTTCAGAATTTCAGAAATCACTTGTATACACCCCCCCCACACATTATAGCCATATCAAACTTGTCATCAATTATCACTGATTTAACAAACACATAAGTCTGTGTGGCATAAGTCAGTAGCATGTTGGACTAGGATGTAGGTTCAAATTTCCACACATGAAACCCACTGGCAACCTTCAGCCAGTGATGATTGTGTCCCAGTGTGTTGTTAGTCTGTGGAACTCCATGCCGCAGGATGTGGTGGTGGCATCTGTCCTGGATGCCTTCAAAAGGGATTGGACAGATTCCTGGAGGAAAAGTCCAATCTTTACAGACTGACAATCTTCGCACACATGGTTCTCCTACCCCCCCCCTTGTTTCTTCCCTCAACAACCCTGTGAGGTTGGTCATGCTGGATCAGGCCGAAGGCCCATCTAGTCCAGCTTCCTGTATCTCACAGGGGCCCCACCAAATGCATCTGGGAGTGCACGAGACTAGATATCTTTCTCCTGATACCACTCCCCTGCATCTGGCCCTTGAAGTACCCTGGTTTTAAGCCTGGAGATTCGACATCTCCACCATGGTTTGTAACCTGTGATTGACTTTTCCTCCAGAAATCTGTCCAATACTCTTTTGAAGTCATCCAGGCCAAATGCCATCACCACCTCCTGTGGCAGGGAGTTCCACAGACTAACAATGCGCTGAGTGAAAAAATATTTTCTTTTGTCTGTTCTTACACTCCCAGCCCTCAATTTGAGTGTATGTCCCCTAGTTCTGTTATTTTGTGAGACAGGGAAGAGCGTCCCTCTATCCACTTGACTCATGCCCTGCATTATTTTGTACATCTCAATCATATCCCCCCTCAGGCGCCTTTTTTCCAGACTAAAGAGCCCCAAATGTTTTAGCCTTTCCTCATAAGGGAGGTCCCCCAGCCCAGTAATCATTTTAGTTGCTCTCTTTTGCAGATTTTTTAGTTCCACTATGTCTTTTTTGAGATGTGGTGACCAGAGTTGTACACAATACTCCATACTATCGCACTGGCAATCTCAAGAATTGACTACTGTAATTTTTTATATGCAGGGCTGCCACTGAGGCTGACTTAGACTGCAGCAAGTGCAGGATGCAATTGGCTAGCCTGATTCTGGGAGTAAGGAAGTTTCCTAGAGACTTCTAGCTTATCTGTCCCAGCTTCCTGTGTCTCTCTTAATAGTTTGGACGCCTTGTTACCTGTCAAAATATCTCACCCTGAGAATTTCTGCTTGTCCCACCTGGCCCTCCCTAGTCTTTTTAATGCTCGGAAATTTTGAGACTTCTTGGTTGTGGACCTATCTTTGGCAGTTACTTCACATTCGTTTTGTCTCTGTTAGTGTTGCGCTTAGGAGCAGTACAAAAAAAGTTACTTCACATCCGTCACGCAACTACTGAAATTTGTCTTGACCATGCTCGCGGAACGGGTGCTAAGCGCTACAATCCTGTACCTGGCGCTGGGGTAGGGTTTTCCCTTGTCACTCTTTGTTCCTGCTTTCTGTTCTGAGACAAGAGACTGTGTAGTAATGACTGTCGCACAACAAAACATTCGTTTCTCTCAGAAAACTGTGTCTGGATTTTTTTTAACTTTGACTTTTCAAAACAAAATATTGAAAAATAATTTTTAAGCCCCCCCCAAAAAGGAAAAAGGAAGCTAGACAAATTCAGTGTTTGTCACGGTACAAGACTGTGAGGTAACACTCGTCACGAGACAAGTTATCACGACCATGGGAGCACTGGAACAGGGACAAAAACCACGTGATCGTAACCCACGCTGTCATGGTACAAAACTAGTCGTGGAACAAAGAAGGACATGAAGTAACCGCCTTAATTGCATGTTGTTTCTACTCAGGTTTACTTTGTTCCCACTTTCTGTTCCGAGACAAGACATCGCGTAGTAATGACTGTCATGCAACAAAACATTCGTTTCTCTCAGAAAACTGTCTTTTTTTTTTACTTTTCAGAAGTGAAATATCGAAAAAGAATTTTTAACCCCCCCCCCAAAAAAAAAGGAAAAAGGAAGCTAGACAAATTCAATGTTTGTAACGGTACAAGACCGTGAGGTAACACTTGTCATGAGAAGTTATCATGAACATGGAAATGCTGAAACAGGGACAAAACCACGTGATCGCGACCAACGCTGTCACAGTACAAAACTAGTCGTAGAACAAAGAGGAACGTGAAGTGACCGCCTTGGTGGAACAGGCTCCCTCCTGAGATTCGTCAGGCCCTTTCCTTCGTTATGTTTCATAGGAGGATGAAGACAGAGCTCTATAAGGAAGCATTTAAATACTTCCTTCCCTGAGATTGTAGCAAGATTTAGTTTTATTCCGTCCTTACAATTACTCCATCGTCAGCATTTTGGGATTACACTTCGGTTTTCATTGGGCTAGGTTAGTGATGGCAAACCTTTTAGAGACCGAGTGCCCAAACTGCGATTCAGTACCCACTATTTTTTTTTCACAAAGTGCCAATACAGCAATTTAACCTGAATACAGGTGGCTGTGAATGGTCTGTGTTGGGTGCCCACAGAAAGGGCTCCAAGTGCCACCTTTGGCACCCATGCCATGGGCTCGCCAACACTGGGCTTGGTGATGCTGCTGAAACAACTTTCAGAGGCTGAGTTTGCTATTCGTGTTTGGGGCTGTTTATTGGCCAGTCTTCAGCTGTAGTTCTTTGAGCAGCTTCCAATAACAGAAGAAACAGTAGTAGTAGTAGTAGTAGTAGTAGTAGTAGTAGTAGTAGTAGTAGTAGTAGTAGTAGTAGTAGTAGTAGTAGTAGTAGTACAGTAACAACCCATCATGCAAATCAGAACAGTTAAAATGCAGCATGGATAGAGAGGCGTAATTACAAAACACCAAATACGAAAAATCTTGACTCAAAGAAAGTACAGTATGCCAACAGCAAACAAGAAGGCATCAGGCTTCTGTGAAATGAAGTCTGAAGAAAGGGTGCCAACACCAAAAAGGCTCCATCTTCAGCCACCTCTCACATTCCCACGCAAGATGTGCGGTAGGAGGGACTGTTCGGCCGGTCTGAACAACTAGACGACAACCTAACAATTAGATGAGTTCACAGAGGATATAAAGTTCTTACTTCACTAAGGAAATACTGGGCAATAGGAAGCTGAGCTGGACAAGATAGATCTTGAATGGTTTTGTGACATTATATGTGACTGCACTTCAGCTAGGGAACTGCCCAGTACCGCAAAATGTGACTCTTCATCACATTTTTCTGTGGGATGCAAAAAACAAGTGTGCTGCTTATATACTGCCCCATAAAACCTTAGAGCAGTGGTTCTCAACCTGTGGGTCCCCAGATTTCTTGGACTGCAACTCCCAGAAGCCTCTACCACCTCATTGTGCTGGAAGGGGTTTCTGGGAGTTGCAGTCCAGGAACATCTGGGGACCCACAGGTTGAGAACCACTGCCTTAGAGCATTCACTGGGAGGTTTACAATTAAATGATACAGGCTACACATTTCCTCCACCACCTCCTGACAAGCTGGGTACAGTACTCCATTTACGGACCTTGGAAAAATGGAAGGATGAGTGAACCTCAAGCCAGCTACCTAGGACTGAAGCTGGGTCATGAGCAGAATTTTGGCTGCAGTATAGCAGTTGAACCGCTGCGCCACAAGGCATACATTTTCAAAGCATTTCTCAGAAAAGTTAGCTTTTTGGATTACACCTCTTATATCTCCCAGAATAGCCAATAAATTAACCATTTCAACCTCTGTCTTAAACTTGTTGAGATCCTTTGCTCGCTGTATTTTTTGGGTATACCTTTGGGTGGGGGAGTGTTTTGAAGCACACTGAAGTAACAAAGCACGTGCATCAATCCAAAGAATTGGAATGTTGAAAACATATTTGGTTTGGTCTTGTTTGCTCTTAAACACCTACTCTCCCACTCTCATTCTCTCATTTCCCCCTCAACCCACCCTTTTCCAAAGTGTAAAGTCAATGTTTAGGATGAGAGCCAAATTACTGAACGTAATAGTAACCAAGCTCAGACACTTGTCCATCTTTTTTGCTTTTATCCAGTGGATGTCACCACAGGCAGAGCTGTTTCACATGTCCATCCCTGGGAATCAGAGTTTTGGACAGCTACTTTTTTGATGGCAAAAATACTTTCAGTAAATGCATGGCCATTGCATGGAGGATGCTGGAAGGTGAAGTCCAAAATAATATGATAAACAACAGCAGCAACAGCAGCAACTTTTCCAAACTTTACCTGAGTTCTATAACTATGGCTATAAAATTTATGTATTAATTTATATAAAATATTTTAAATGAACCAAGGCAGCTTGCAACAATTAAATTACAGGATTTAAGCTAACAACAGTAAGTATTTAATGCTAAAAGAATTAATTGAATAGAATGCAAAAATATATATCTAACCAACACCAAAATGCACACAATGCAGAAGGTACAACACTCTGTTTAAAAATCCCACTTGGCAGCCATTCAGTCAGGGGAAGATGGATCAAGGAGAAAAGTATTCAACTGCTTCTAGAAGGACAGTAAAGATGGGACAGACTAGCCTCCTGTGGGAGGGAGTTCCAGAGTCTCGGAGCAGCAACAGAGAATCCTTCCTCTCCCTTTTCAAAAAGAAGGCTATGATAGCTATGTTTAAATACTGTATTTGAAAGGATGTCATATGGAAGAGGGAAGTGGCTTCAGAGACTAGGACTCGGGGCAATGGTTTCAAACTACAGGAAAAGAGATTCCATTTGAACATTAGGAAGAACTTCATGACAGTTAGAGCTGTTCGGCAGTGGAATATGCTGCCACGGAGGGTGGTGGAGTCTCCTTCTCTGGAGGTTTTTAAGCAGAGGCTGGATGGACATCTGTCGGAAATATTGTGGTGGGGGTTCTTGCATGGCAGGGGGTTGGAATGGATGGCACTTGAGGTCTCTTCCAACTCTATATGATTCTATGTCTCTAGATGGTTATCTCTGACACAGAAACAATGTCTTAGAAAGTCATGGATTGGTCCTTCATTGGAGGCGTTTAAACATGGGCTGGGTGGCCATTTCTCTGGGATGCACTGGCAGTGATTTTTTAGCACTGTCCAGGGGCTCCTTTGAGGGTCGGTTACATCGGTACAATTCAGTGACCCTCTGTAGATGAGCAATGCTAAGACTTTTAATAGTCCAAAAATGGCACCAAACCTCTAAGTCACAGGCTTTCCCTTCAAGAGAGTTGGCCACCCTTCTGTACATTGGTTAAACACCACAGATCTGATCAGCTACCGTGGGATTTACAGTCTACAAACCAGTGCCTGCTTGCAGTCTTTAAATCAAAGCTCAATACACTCCTCACTGGCATTAGCAAACAACCAGGTATCCGTTCAGGTCAATGAGGAGTAAAATGGTGGAAGGGGAGGGCAGATTGAAAGAAAAAGAGTGAATGAATAAAGAAAGCAGTAGACTTACCTCCTGAAGATGCTTCCCAAGGGTTTGGTAATTCTCCTCTGCTTTTGTCTAAGCTAAAATTTAAGGGGGTGACCCACGCACAAGGAGGAAAACTAAGCTGCTCTTTCCGCATCGCAGAGCTGTTTAATCCATCCCGGTTGACTCAGCCATGGATTGGACAATATAAGTTTTATTGGCTCTCTGGAAAGAAAAAATTCCACAAGGCTGGCAGTTTTGGGGCCTGATGCACGCAGAGGCACCACTTTCTGCTGAGAAGACCTTCCTTTTTTCCCTTGTTTGCAAAGAGGAATGGAGAGTGGTCCGATTATTTCCAAACCTCCTCAAACAAGAGGGCTAGAAAGGAATGCCTAGGCGTGCTCCCGGGGGCTGCCCTTCGGCTTGCTGTCTTTCATTATTTACACTTTTCTCCCCTATCTGAATGCCTTAGAAAAGGGCTTTCTTCGAAGGCCCTCCCCACCACCCCTCCCCTTCCCTCCCACAGGAGCCTGTTGTGCTGCAGGAGGGTCACCCAATTTAAGCTAAGCCCTGTGCCGCCTTTCAGTGGCCTGTGCAGGTGCTGGAAGGAAAATGGGAGGTCTCCGAAATGAAAGAGCTTAAAAAGGTTCGGCCCTGCCATCTTTTGTCTTTCCTTTCCTACAACAAGGTGGCTCTTTAATAACTGTTGTCCCTTCATTCCATTTTCTCTCTTTTGCTGATTGAAGCCTTTTTTTAAAAAAAGGGAATTTGAGAGGCGGAAGGAAGACAACAACCCTAAACTCAGAGTGTACATGGGAAGAAAATCCCCTGAATAAACATTGTTAGGTGCTCTGTTTGATTTTTTAAAAATAAAATCTTCCCTGGGGGATTCCTAAGTGAATTTTCTGAGACGTTTTCACTGGTTCTCTCTCTATCTTTTTTTTCCAATTACCGTATTCCTGAAAAAAGCGTACAAAATGGAGATGCATTGTGCTTTTAAGTTTTTTTTAATATAAATTTCTAAATTCTAAATTCTATAAATTTCTAAATTCTGGGTGTGAGGAGGAATTTAATCCTTGTACCAGCAGCTGGAGAGCTGTCCCTTTTTATTACCTTGATCTTGAACACTATTTTTTAAAGAAATCTTTTTCAAAACAAAGCAAAAATCCCCAATTGTGACAGCTGATGCTCTTTCTTGAGAGCTAAAGAGGATTGTGACTGAGAAGAAACTGTAAAAAAGGCACACTTTGGCTACTCTAATTTCTTTCTACCACTGCTTTTTTCCTCCTGACCTGCTCTCTGCTCCTCAAGAACTTAACAGATTGGTTCCTCTTGTTGGTAAACAAAGACAAATTTCTATCCAGGCCATCAACGAATAGTAGATCAGCTACAGGGAAAACTAAAATGATTTCTGTTTTCTTTTCCATGAAGCCAGAGGCCTTTCTCTGCCCGCGATTTCTCAGAAAACAAATTTAGAGAGGAGTATTTTGCTTATCTGCTCAACGCTTAGCCTCTTATATGCATGATTAGGTGAGATGCAGCAACATTCTTAATTAGTGTGTCTGAGAGGACCATTAAGCTGTTTGTACATATGCAATCCAAGTAATTATTTGATCTGTTTTGAACAATAAAATAAAACACCCATCCTTGGCCTCTGACTGTTGCTGTTGTTGTTCCTATAAAAACCGAGGACTTGTAAAAACAACACCGCCTGCAGTTGTTCTTTCAATTAAACTTGGTGGTATATAAATCCAAAAATAAATAAATAAAAATAAACAAAAACTTAATGCTCAATTACCCCCCCCCCAATGTGCACAAGAATCCTTGATCTTCAGAGTGCGAATTTTGCAGGAAAATGTTAAGTGGAGAAAAGAATGCAGCTTCCAAGTACAGACCCCATAGCCCATATTTCTTTGGCGTTTAGATTCTGCTGTCTTTATGATCCTCTTCTGGGGACAGAGGTGGGAAGTCATGGTATCCAGCCAGTGATTTGGAAAAAAATCAATTTCCGGGCAACTCTTGAGGAATGGTTGTCTTGTGTTTGTCGCAGAGTTTTGGATTTTGGTAAAACTCCTCTAGCTGTGTGGCACAAATGCATGGGCTCGCTTCTAAGCCTTTTGTGGCTTGAGGTTCACTCATCCTTCCATTCTTCCAAGGTCAGTAAATGGATCATTGCCCCATATCTTCTCCCAGCAATACCAGGAGAATGGTCCCACCTGAAAGCCTCCAAAACAGAGATGGGCACAAAGCATTTTGCTGCACTTCGTCAAACTTTGTACACTTAGCACCACCAGGTGCCCCTTGTTATGTCCAACCACCCCTGACTGGCTTCCCCACTCACAATCTGGTGTGTGCTACCAGGTCCTCCTCCTGGGGTGACTTTCCAATCCGGGTAAGAGCTTGGACTTCCCTTCCCTGCCTCCTCCAGCAGTTGACCACTTAGATGATGAGACAGGGCAGGGATTCTTGCTGCACAGCCATTGAGTGGTTGGCTGCCAGGGAAGGCGGCGAATAGAAACCCAAGATCCAGCCAGACAATTTTTCCATGCCAGAATCCTTGGGAGGGGATAAGATTTGCAATTTATACAGAATTTTTCCCCACATGTGTTTTTAGGGGAAGGAGGCCTTTTTTTGAACCTGGAAGTCATTGATCAGGCACCATCTCTTTTGAAAAACATATTATCTGGCCTCCAATAGGTTTCCAGGAGGTTCAAAACACATTATGAACAGCTGAGTCTCTTAAGTTTCAAAATCTGAAGCAAAATTTTGGCATCAGCAGTAAAAGAAAAAGGGAAAAACATTTGGGGTTTGGGGACTATGTTCCAGAATACTCCAGACAGCTTAAGTATTCCAGAAGACGTTTGCCATTTTTGACTAAAATAATACAGATGGCCAGGGAACAGGGGAAAACACAATTACCTTCAATCATTACTCTGTCTCAGTGGTTGGCTGCCAGAGAAGGTGGTGAATGGAAACCCAAGCTCCAGCCAGACTGGACAGCCCCATGGTAAGGAGGACCTGGGCAATGTGCGCTGGTTTCTGAGTGGGGCAGTGGACTTAGAATCATAGAATCATAGAGTTGGAAGAGACCTCAGGGGCCATCCAGTCCAACCCCCTGCAATGCAGGAACCCCCATCACAGGACTCCCAACAGATGGCCATCCAGCCTCTGCTTAAAAACCTCCAAAGAAGGAGACTCCGCCACCCTCCTTTGTGGCAGCATATTCCACTGCTGAACAGCTCTAACCATCATGAAGTTCTTTCTAATGTTTAAATTGAATCTCTTTTCCTGTAGTTTGAAACTATTGCCCTGAGTCCCAGTCTCTGTAGCCATGGAAAACAAACCTGTATCCTCTTCAATATGACATCCTTTCAAATATTTAAACATAGCTATCCCCTCTCAGCCTTCTTTTAGAGAGGCTAAACATTCCCAGTTCCCTTCATCCACTTCTTTTATCATCACTATAATGAAAACAGGCAAAGGATAGTCAGATGCCAAAAGCTACAAGCCAATCTCCTGGCTGTGCCACCTATGGAAAGTGTTTGAACAAATGATATCAAACTTCACCCCTAAAACTGAAACTCTTCTAATTCCAGAACAGGCAGGCTTTAAACCTGGCAAGAACCAGAGGGCTGAAATCTTAAATCTAACCAGCCCGTAGAAGACAGTTTTCAAAGACATAAAATAATTGGAACAGCGTTACAAAAGCGGATAATACTATCCACCATCAATTATGCTCCGAAAACTCTATCGCTTTGCAAAAGATCATGGACTAATAGAAATGGTTGCAGTTCTACTTCAAAACTGGGTTCTTCTGTTAAATTTCGAGGGAGGCATAGTCATTAGAGAAATCAAAGGGATAGGTCCCACACTGGATAGTGTCCTGCCACTATTACATTTTAACATTTACACAAATGATCAAGCAGCATTCCCACACTCCAGAAGCTTCATCTATCCTATGACCTTGCCTTGGCAGTCCAGGGGGAAACCTTAGAGCAGGCATGCCCAAACTTCGGCCCTCCAGATGTTTTGGACTACAACTCCCACAGTCCTTTGTCATTGGCAATCTAAGCTTAGAATTCTGGGAATTGTAGTCCAAAACATCAGGAGGGTTTGGACATGTCTGCCTTAGAGGCCAACATGAACATATCCCTTGCATTAGACCAGTGCTTCTAAACCTGTGGGTCCCCAGATATTCCTGGACTGCAACTCCCAGAAATCCTGGCCAGCTCAGCTAGTGATGAAGACTTCTGGGAGCTGCAGTCCAGGAACATTTGGACCACTGCATTAGACGATGTCTCCTTATATACTGTATTATAAAAACAACCAGCTGAAACCAAGTCCTCTAAAGACACAGGTCTGTGCCTTTCACTTAAAGAACTAAGAAGCCGAGAGGAAGCTCTAAGTTCAACATTATATTATGGAGTATTGCCCTAACACAAAGAATCTTGTCAAAACACCAAACAAGAAAGATGCTACCAGAAATAACATAGAAACCGGCTGGGTCAGAGTGAGACACCCACCCACAAACAGATTGGTCCCCGTGGTATTCCACAGCAGAATATGCTAGTGCCATATGGTACCATACGGCACATGCCAAATACAGTAAGTGGATGCAACTCTTAATGAATCACGGCGGATTATTATTGGCTGCCTGAAGCCTACCCACATTGAAAAAGTATATTTTCTGGCTGGCACTGCCTCTCCAAAGTACATTGAGAGGGGCTAGCAAATAATGAACAAAATAAGGGACTACAGTGTCCACTTCATGGGCACCAACCTCATAGACTAAGGCTAAAATCAAAGAAAAGAACTGTGGGTTCAAAAGGGTCAGAGTGTCATGAGGAGAGGGTCACTGCAAGGTCAAATAGTGGACCTCAAGGGCCATCCAGTCCAACCTCCTGCCATGCAGGAACCCCCATCACAGTATTTCTGTTCTGACAGGTGGCCATCCAGCCTCTGCTTAAAAACGTCCAAAGAAGGAGACTCCACCACCCTCCTTTGGGGCAGCATATTCCACTGCCCAATGTTTAAACTGAATCTCTTTTCCTGTGGTTTGAGACCATTGCCCCGTGTCCTAGTCTCTGAAGCCATTGAAAACAAACCAGTCCCTTGGGGGCTGGACTTGTGGGGGGAGGAGGTAGGGAATATGTGGGAATTGTGGTGCCACACATATGAATTTCAACAATCCACGATGAAGCACGTGATGTCCATCTCTGCTCCAAAAGCAATTATCCACCTTGTAAATATGTCTCAACTTCATGCCTGGGTTTATGAAAAAAGGTAAAGGAAACCCAAACCATTCTTCAAAAATAGAAGCAAACCTCGAGTCATCACCTCCCCCCCCTTCCACCTCTTGTGAACCTTGCGCAGCACCTGGAAAGTTCTGAAAGCAGAAAATTGTGTTCCCACCCCCCAATCCAATTTATGGTGGGTTTCCACACTTATCTTTTTGAACCCATCTACCACAACGCTTCGAAACTGGATGCTAAGGACTGATCAAACATTCCAACTGTCAAGAACAATGCTGTGCAATATCGCAAACCATGATTGCCTACGACCAGGGTGATCAGATGACCAAAAAAAGGGGGGCAGGACTCCTGTACTTCTAACAGTCATGTGGTCCATGAGATTTCAGCAAATGTGCCATGCCATGTGTTAGAAGCAGCACTTGCTGTCTGTCCTCTTATAGCAGCCATGAAACGTACATGAACCCCTTTCTCTTGTTCACCTGGCCAGCCAGGTTACAACTTTCCCACTGTGGACCCACAGTTAGTCTTGGTCTTTTGGGCCCAAATTCAGATGATTAAAAACAGGCCAGGAAGTACGTCCCACAAGAATAATAGCATCATGGACCTGGGAGGAGCCTGTAAGGCCATAGAGCCCAATTCCATGCACGCGCGCACACACACACACACACACACACACACAAGGACCAACCACATGCTCATTGCTAATCCTCCCTTCTCCCACTGGCTTACAGTGGTACCTTGTATAAAGGAATTAATTATGTTAAGCAAATTTTCCTTTATACAAATTCCCCTTAGGAATGCATTGAAAACAGAGTAATCCCTAATTGCAACCATTTTTATGTTGTACAGATTCACTCCATAGGCGATTCTATTAAGCAAATTTCCCCTATCCGGAATTTTTATATTGTACAGATTTTATGTTATACAAACTGTGAGTTATATGAGGGTCCACTGTATTTCTATTTCACTTTGACTCCCCCCCACCCCCCAAAGGAAAAGGAAAACCCAAGTTTTGCAACGACTGACTATGAGAATAAGTACCATGAGCACATCATGAGAAGGCAGGATTCTCTGGGAACAAAAAATGCTACAATACTGGGAAGGGTTGAAGGCAGAAGGAAAAGAGGAAAACCAAATGTAAGATGGACTGATTGCAAAAAAGAAGCCACAAGCTTGGGTTTACAAGAGCAGAGTAGGGCAGTTGAAGACAGGGCATTGAGACGACCTGGTGGCATATAAGGATAACAAGACAATCAAAGTGGACAAAGGGAATGGCAAAGGGGACATTTTTTTCCACGCCAGAATCCTTGGGAGGGGATAAGATTTCCAATTTATACAGAATTTTGTCCCACATGTGTTTTTTAGGGGAGGAAGACCTTATTTTATTTTATTTTATTTGAACCTGGAAGTCACTGATCGGTCACCATCTCTTTTGAGAAACATATTATCTGGTCTCCAATAGGTTTCCAGGGGGTTGAAAACACATTATGAACAGCTGAGTCTCTTAAGGTTCAAAATCTGAAGCGAATTTTTGGCATCTGCAGCAAAAGAAAAAAGGAAAAACATTTGGGGTTTGGGGACTATATTCCAGAATACCCCAGACAGCGTAAGTGTTCCAGAAGACGTTTTCCATTTTTGACAATAATACAGATGGCCAGGGAACGGGGGGGGGGGGGAGACACAGTTACCTTCTATCATTACTCTGTCTCATCCTGGTCAACAGTAAGCTAGGGTTTTGTACAATGGTTGAATGTCTATTTTACGACCGTGTCAGGGATTCCCCCGCCCCTCTTTTCAGAATGACCACAGAAGCAGTCAATATTCTCCCACCAAACAATGATTATCCTGTATAATTGTTAAGGCTGTTTTTCTCCTGGATTACAATCTTTGCAGCAGGAGCGGATATCTTATCAGGGCAGGTAGAGGTGGCTTTATTTGTTTTTTGGTGTGTGTGTGTTTTAAGTGTACCTTCATTTTGTAAGATCAGCAAGATCTTGATAGGGGATGCTGCGGAGAAGAAAGCGGTGCTGGACATCAGTAAGCCTGATAAAAGAGACAGATGGGGGTTTTTTTTGCCAAGTTTTCTGGGTGCCAGAGGGCCTGATAATGGGATAATAAATGATACTTATTAGGTGTTGTCTCAGGTCTGTGCTTTCGCACAGGGTCAAGAACTTAAGGACCTATTTGTTCCTAGGCTGGGGGGTGGGGGGACAACTTCTAAATTCCACCAGGAAGGCTTGTTGTAACTCTGGGAAAGATGAGCTTTTCCTTGTGGGGGGATGTCCTCTCTCAAGGCAAATCAGCTAAGGATTTTCTCCTCAAAACTCATCTGTCTGGGCCATGAGCAGGAACATAAGAACATAAGAAGAGCCATGCTGGATCAGGCCAACGGCCCATCTAGTCTAGCTTCCTGTATCTCACAGTGGCCCCACCAGATGCCCCTGGGAGTGCATGAGACTAAATATCTGTCTTCTGGTACCTCTCCCCTGCATCTGGCCCTTGAAGTACCCCAGTTTCAAGCCTGGCAATTACACAGCTCCATCATGGTTTGTAACCTGTGATGGACTTTTCCTCCAGGAATCTGTCCAATCCCCTTTTGAAGGCATCCAGGCCAGATGCCATCACCACATCCTGTGGCAGGGGGTTCCACAGACTAACAACACAATGGGTGAAAAAATATTTTCTTTTGTCTGTTCTTACTCTCCCAGCCCTCAATTTGAGTGGATGTCCCCTAGTTCTGGTATTTTGAGAGAGGGAGAAGAGCTTCCCTCTATCCACTTTACTCATGCCCTGCATAATTTTGTACATCTCAATCATATCCCCCCTCAGGCGCCTTTTTTCCAGACTAAATGCCGTAGCCTTTCCTCATAAGGGAGGTGTCCCAGCCCAGTAATTATTTTAGTTGCTCTCTTCTGCATCTTTTCCAGTTGCACTATGTCAACAACTGGCCAAAGTACCATCTCAGAAGGACACACCTGGGCCTTCCTCAGAAATGAGAGGAGCGAGCAGGCTATGGCTCCCAGATCCTGCAAAGAATGAGCAACATCTATGGCCAATGATGCTAATAATGTACCCTGACCATTTTTTGGTCACATGTGTCCTCAGGGGCAGTTGTCTCCGCCTTTGTTCTCCACTCTGGTTCTGAGTGGAAGATGATTGCCAGGGACTAGAAGCAGACCCTGGATCAGTGTTGGTGAACCTATGGCACAGAGTGCCAAAGGTTGCACTCGGAGCTCATTCTGTGGGCACCTAACTTCACAGCCACCTGTATTCAGGCTAAATTGCTGTATTGGCACTTTGTGAAAAAATAGTGGGTTTTGAATCGCATTTTGGGCACTCGGACTCTAAAAGTTTTACCATCACTGCCCTAGATGTCTTAAATCTCCCCACACCTGGTTCTCCTCTGCTCCGGGGTAGATCTCAAGCCAGAGGCCCTCACCTGCCTGAGGAATCCTGGGAGTTGTAGCTTTGGGGCACACAGCAGGAACCACCTCTAACTTCTTTCCCATCCTTGCGGATTTTTTTTCAAGCAGAAAACCTGAGGAACCAGGAACTTTTTTCTCTGTTTGGTATATTATATGAGCACTGGGTCATTATGGCCCTTTTCTCAAGAGAAAAGGGTTTCTCTTTTTTTGAAACGTACAAACATAAAAGGCAGACCTGTCATATCAAGGCTGGACAAAACCCTTCCTTCCCAGGTTGGAATAGTATATCCTCACTGTCGAATTGTGTTAGCCAGAGCTGACTGCTGTCCATCAATATTTGGCCATTGTGGCCGGCCAGGATTATGGAAGATGTGGTCTTCAAAGTAACTTTTCTACACCTTGGGGCACCAGGGAAGGGATCTAAGCTAGAAAGCCCAAAACACCTTTGGCTCATGCTATCTCAAGGGCTGCATCATCCCTTATAAACACACCCAGGCTTTAAGATCATCAGGGGGAGGCCATTCTCTCAGTCCCACTCTCAGGTGCGTCTCGTGAGGACATGAGAGAGGGCCTTCTCTGCTGCTGCTCCCAGACTCTGGAACTCTCTCCCATAGGAGGCCAGCCTGGCCCCATCTCTGCTCTCCTTCCACAAGCAGGCAAAGACCTTTTTGTCCAGGCAGGATTTCCTTTAATGACTGGCTACCTGAGTGGGGTCTTTACATGGATCATTGAGCCTTACTGGTTCGAGTGCTCTTTTCAGTATTTGTGTACTTCCCGTCTTGAGCTTAAAATGCTGTCTTTTAATGGATGCATGCTCCTTTGGCTCCCCTTCCAAGCAAGAAAGCAAGCAAGCAAGCAAGCAAGCAAGAAAGCAAGCAAGAAAGTAAGTAAGTAAGTAAGTAAGTAAGTAAGTAAGTAATAGATAGATAGGTAGGTAGATAGATAGATAGATAGATAGATAGATAGATAGATAGATAGATAG
>JAHTLZ010000007.1:47277673-47295979 GCA_023846285.1 Phrynocephalus versicolor | reverse complement strand
CCGTTCTTGGTCATTCTGGCAACTTGGATCTCACAGACCTACTGCTGGGAGACTCATTTGCTGCCTGCACAACCAGAGGAGGGCTTAGTGGTGCTCACAGCATGGTTATATTATTTTCGTTAATTGTGAGTCACCATTATTCCCTCCATTGGATGAAAACCTACATATGAAGCACACGGAGACACATAGTACACACTGGCTAGCATGCTGCAGTGGCTATACAAACCAGAGAACTAGGAAAGCTCTCCAAAAATGCAACGGTCCAAATCCTGTTGCGTAACTGTGTGTGTACAACTTGAGTTTGTCACCATGGTAGTTATAGAATCATGGAATCACCAAGTTGGAAGGGGCGTATAAGGCTATCAAGTCCAAACCCTGCTCAATGGATCCACTGAGCCCGAAGGAGTATTCGCAAAGCACTCCCACGAGTGTACTGGACAACTGGCCATGTCAGGATTGTGTGACCTAGTGTGGAAATACCTAGTGAAATTCTTTGTCGCCAAGTGTAATGTGCAACATGTTTACACTGGCATAACTTTCCACTAGCCTAGCATGAACAGGATTTGGGCCAATAATTTTCTTCCTCTCTTAGGCTGATGCTTCACGTCCGTCTCATTGCTGTTCGCGGTCCCACTGGGAACCGGTACGAAGAAATCTAACCTCACGTCCATTGCGGGACAAGAGATTCCCTCCCTGGCCTCGGGAATCTCCTCGTCTCACTTCTCATTCTGATACAAGTGCCCGTGAGGTAAGGCTCGTCACGCAAAGTGCCATTCTCCATCTAGTGGCAGGAATGCGAAGTGCCATTCGCCAGTACATTCCCTATGGAGTCAGCAACGCAGTGCAGAGAGATTAGAAGACAAATGCCTCAAACTTAGCTCCGTAACGCATTGAAGGCAAGGCTTCGGAGAATCGAAACGTCGAAAAACAGAAGGTCAGGCCAAAAAAAAAAACAAAAAAAAACGGAGAACAAAGGCATTGAATTTCACATCTCATCACGGAACGAGGACATGCGGAAACAGTCATGCTGGTATCATCAATCATGCCCACGAGTACACAGGAACAGGGACAGAACCACATGACCACATGACCTAGACCGACATCAACACACAACGAACTTCCTCCCGGGACCTGAGTGGACGTGAAGTAACCGTCTCATTACCCTTCAGTCCCTCTGGTTTATGGAACTTTGAAAGATGTCCCACCAGCTTCACCCATCAGCCTTATGCCTACTTTGTTTCAAGTCCAATAACCCATCACACAATTCCCCCAAGCCACGCTTGAAGGGAGCGAGTGATGCCTGTGCCTTCGCATTGCCAGCCATTTACTAAATTGCAGTGGTAATAGTTAGCTATTCCCAGAGGGCGTGAAGCAAACTGTTAATTCACTAACATTTGTCAAAATACTGAGATTCTCTTCGAAGGGACGGATCTGTAGAACGGTGGCAGGTTATTATACCTTAAGAAAGACAGAGAGAAAATACTATTTTGTCTCAGTGATCCTACTCCGATAACCACCACTGCACTTTTCATTAATATCTGGTGACAGATGTAGTTTACTGGGGAAAAGTCTATTACCCATCCTCTAACATGAAGTTATCTCTTTTCTTTCAAACGGTATAATGACTGGATCTTTGCCCCTACTTCACTCACATATATCAGCTCTTTGCCAAGCACAAAATCACATCCTCTACTTATGTAACTATATCAAAGGACTCACTAGGATGCAGGAAGAGAAAAATGATGTCAGGAATGTCGAGGAGGGAAAAAAAAGAGAGAATGAAGTTAAAAAGAGCTGCTGGTTTACTGGGGTCACTGAATACACACACCGATATACACAGGGCTAAAAATACCAGATCTCCCAACTGAGTTCAGAGATACTTGCCTGTTGCAAAACTTATTTTCTTCTTGTGAGTTAAGAGGAAGGAACAATATAGGTTGTTGGATATTTTGCCCAGTAGATAGAAAGGAACTTCACATTCGGAAGAATGGCTTATGATCATGTACCGAACTCGTTCAAAGTTCTGCTTGACAACTCATAGAATCATAGAGTTGGAAGAGAGCTCAAGGGCCATCCAGTCCAACCCCCTGCCACGCAGGAACCCCCATCACAGTATTTCCAACAGATGGCCATCCAGCCTCTGCTTAAAAACCTCCAGAGAAGGAGACTCCACCACCCTCCGTGGCAGCATATTCCACTGCCGAACAGCTCTAACAGTCATGAAGTTCTTCCTAATGTTCACATGGAATCGCTTTTCCTGTAGTTTGAAACCACTGCCTCACGTCCTAGTCTCTGAACCCATGGAAAATAAACCAGTCCCTTCATCAATGTGACATCCTTTCAAATATTTAAACATAGCTATCATATCCCCTCTCAGTCTTCTTCTTGTAAAGCTAAACATTCCCAGCTCCCTAAGCTGCTCCTCGTAAGACATTTCTTCTAGACCTTCAATCATACAGAAGATGAAAAGGGGAGTTACAGATGAAAGTTGGTGCCTCCTTACGGATCAGAGCAGGAATGGGCAACCATAATCTGATAGCAGAAGCCAAGGAGGCAGTGCATGGGGGTCGGAGGTCACTGCTGCCCTCATCCTGTAAGAAAGACCCATATTATTCTTTACACATGGCAGCTGGGTGGCTGGGGTTGAAGGAGGCGGGAGAAAAAAGCCACTGCCTTACCTAAGGCCACCTCAAGCTTCAGAGGCAAGGAAGCAGGAGCTGAACTGTGGAATCTCACCCTTCACAGTCATGGCTCCGACGCTCTGCCAACCATAACCGAGATCCTCATCCTGCCCCCTGGAACTTGACCTTATTAACAAGGGTGGGTAAGAGAAGAGAACAAAGGCGAGTCTGTACACAAAAGGTTTCTGTCTCCTGAGATATTTGCAGGCTGCAACCGGTGAAATCAGAGTTAGGCTTCTAAGAACTTTAAAAGCTGCTATCAATAAGAGAGAGAACAGATGTTTACCCAGATCATCAAGGGAAAGAAGGAAAGCAATGGTCCATGCAGGTTCTTAGAGGCCCACACCTTACAAGGCTTGACAGATGTAAAGCACCTGAATTGTGTGGCTTTAAGTAACCGAACGGCTTCTGGAAAGACAGGGAGCAAGGGAGCGTGTCCTACGTGGCTCGTGGTTCATAAACAGTGGCTCCCCCTCTGGAGACTTTGTGAAACGCTAAATTGAAAATAGCCATTTAGCTGCCTATAACCAGAAAAAAGCAGGTTTTCATAGAAACGTGCTGCCAGAATGGAAGAAAGAAAGATTAGAAGGCTCTTGTTTGTGTTTCTATACTGTTCATTAAAAAAAAAAAAACCTACCTGATTTCTGTAAGACAAAACTGGGGGGAAATATCAGAATCACTTAAATCATCCTTAAGCCTAATCTAGAAACAAAAATAATTACAGTTTCTAAGATAAAGAATCAACCATAAAAACAAACAAACAAGCAAAAAACCTTATGCAAAAATGTAGGGACATTATTCACATGTTACTCTTTTATACCTGAGGAAGCCATTCCTATTTTAAGCTAGTATTTGCCATGGGTTGAAGGCCATCTGCAACTGAATTCAGATAAGACAGAGGTGCTTCTCATGAACTGAGAGGTAGATCAGGGAACAGGGATTCAAACTGTGCTAGATGAGGTTCCACTCCCCCTAAAAACCTAGGTGTGCATTTTGTGACTCCCCCTGGACTCATCTTTGAGCCTTAAACCCCAGGTCTTGAGGGTGGCCAGGAGTACAATTGCACAGTTTAAGCTAGTTTGCCAGCTCTGCGGGTTCCTGGAGAAGTCTGATTTGGCTACAGTGACACATGCCTTAGGGCGCTTTTACACGACCCCTAAAATCCGAGGCAAAGGGCTCCCAGATGCGGAGCTTAAAATTGTTTTCCCACCAGCTCCGGACTATAAAAAAAATTAAGTACGACCACGCCCACCTAAGCGCATCCCAGCATATTTTCCAAGTACCTGGTCTCCGAAGGTGAAAAATTTCTGATGTGGATTGCAAGGCAGTGAGTGCCGGGCTCTCCTGCCTTCTGTTTGGTTTTTATTCCCCCCCGCCCCTTTAAGAGACTGGAATGCTTCCTCGGGCAGCTCCCTACGGGGCACAGTGGAGGTGAGCCTGCATTCTTTTCCCCCTTTTACTCTCCCTCCCCTCACGCAGACAGGAGCAAGGGAGTGCGGAGGGGTGGGAACACAGGAAGAGCGACAAACCCCCAAGATCTCTGGTCCGAATTTAAGTTGCCAGCGGATCTTAGGGGTAGTGTAAAAGCGCCCTTAGTTACTTACATCAAATCTGGTTTACTATGCTCTACATAGGGTGATCTTTGACTGACTGACTGACTGATTGGTTGGTTGGTTGACTTTATATACCACCCATCGGGCATCAAGAGGCACTCTGAGTGATTCACAACAGCGCAAACAAACTGTACAACAGAACAATGGACAAACCAAGATCAAAATAAAATAATATCTAACTACGATACATATACTGTACAGTTTATTTCCTGAGTCTGTACACAAAAGGTTTCTTTCTCCATAGATACTTGCAGGCGGCAACCAGGGCAATCAGTATGAGGTAGCTAAATAGTCAGGTGGAATTTATATAAGACATGCTTGAGGAATTCCATCTCGATGAATAGCTGGTGATCTAAGTTATGCATCTCAGAGTAATGTGTAAATTGGAAAAGGATCCAACAGATCTTGAATTTCTTCTAGTGCTGTAATGCGGTTCTTACTATTTAGATGTATCAAGATACATAATAAAAATGAATTTTATAGGGAAGTAAAGCACTTAGAGCTGGGGGTGAGAAGATTTCGCAAGAGTGGAACAGCAATGTGAAAATATAACAAAAGTAGGGGGTAAGAGTATATACAAGGCACAGATAGATGTATTTCTTCACAAAACTTAGGTCAGCAGGAGTCCAAAATGAGAGAAAGCCTTTTTTATACCACTGATGGTGCTATGAAGGAGGGAGGGGAGATTTGGTTATGTAATGCTTGCTATTCACTGGCTGCCAATCAGCTACTGGGCACAATTCAAGGTGCTGACCTTAACCTACAAAGCACAAAACGGCCTGGCTCCAATCTATCTCAAAGACTGATTCTTGCAGTATGAACCAACTTGGGTGCTAAGATCATCAGGAGAGGCCTTTGGACATGGGGTCATGAAGAGTCGGTCACGACTGTAACGTCCCAACACACACCCATGCCAGTAATAATATTTGATTAGTTATTTTTTTTTTTGCTTTATGTTTCATATAATTTCAGATTAGTACTGTATTTCATTTGTTATGGTTTATTGTTTATAATTAGTATTTTTCTTATGTTGCAAACCACCCCAGAGTAGCCTTCGGGCTAGATGGCATGGTATAAGAGTCTAATAAATAAATAAATAATCAAATAAATATCCCTGCATCTGACAACATTTGGATGCAATGGAGTAATCAGGGATATCAGGATAAACATTCCTTCCAAGGAAGTATAAATAAAAGTATCACCAGGCATATATTAGAATAGCATTAAAATTCAACTACCTGTTGGAAGTATCTAGGAATAATCCATCAAATGATCCTTGAAGTACGCAGTCCTAACCTGGATGCCCTCTATCTGCAGTTTACCTATTGGAAACAGAAATACAATAAAGAGGATCAACTACTTTAATTATTTCTTCTTGTAAAAAGCACACCACCGATAACAGAAATGTCAATTTCTCCTTCCGAAAGCAGAGCTGGCTGCTGATCGAGTTGAATTATATACCATTGCAATCACACACAGAAATAAGACATTCCCTCTTGGGATTACGTTATATTGTGTGCTCATTAAAGTCTCAAAGTTACAAGTGGATGGATGAACCTGTGGGCACGGAAGAAGCAAAACATCACAGAATGCCACCGAACATTCAACGCGGCAGGTTGGTTTTCCCAAAGAAGGCACACGTTGCTAAAGTGGATTGATTGATTCTTGGATTTGGGAGAGAAGGCAGTGTGAAGGAAGAGCTGCTGGATAGCTCAGTGACTTAAGATATCTGGTTACAGAGCCAGATGTTGGGGGGTTCGATTCCCCACTGTGCCTCCTTGACAGGAGCTGGACACCATGATCCATAGAGTCTCTTTCCGGTTCTGTATCTTTCCGGTTCTGTAGTTCTAAGATTATTACCACAGTACAGTATTATATTTTATTGAATAGCACTTGAAATAGGTTCTGAAAAGCCCAATGGGTCAACTGCCACATAACTTAGCAGAAACATAATGCTTCCACCTCTCCTTCCCACCATGAGTGGGACGTCAGGGCACTGTCTGTAGGATTTATGATTAGAGAGGGATGATTAGATTACTTCCAGTGTTACAAACATCATAATAGGTGTTATTTCAGCTTCAGGAATCCAGATGTACCATGACATACTACTTAAGATAGGAACCTGATTCATTCATTTCAAGAAGAAGGCTGAGGGGGAATATGATAGCTATGTTTAAATATTTGAAAGGATGTCATAACGAAGAGGGAACAGGTTTGTTTTCCATGGCTTCAGAGACTAGGACTCGGGGCAATGGCTTCAAACTACAGGAAAAGAGATTCTATTTCAGCATTAGGAAGAACTTCATGACGGTTAGAGCTGTTCGGCAGTGGAATGTGCTGCCACAAAGGGTGGTGGAGTCTCCTTCTTTGGCGGTTTTTAAGCAGAGGCTGGATGGCCATCTGTCGGAAATATTGTGATGGGGGTTCCTGCATGGCAGGGGATTGGATGACCCTTGAGGTCTTTTCCAACTCTGTGATTCTATGATTCTAAGCATGTGTAGATCATGCTTCTGTCCATAAACTGATTTCAGGGAGGAACACATAGAAATCAAGGATCTGTTATAATAACAGCGGTATAAACCAAAACACCAATCCCAGTGCAGCAGAGTGCATTTGAGGAAGTAGGCTGTGTCTCCATGTAGAGTGTATATACAATTAGTTTATGTTATGATCAATATCCCATGCTAACTCAGTCTAACTAGTCTGTTAGCACAGACTGACATGGACACCTCTTCTAAAACTACAATTATGATCAATACAGTACTAGTTGATAATTTGAGGCACTAAAAAAACACAGTTCCTGTTGCAGAAACAGTACAAAAAGACCCATAAACCTTAAGAACAACAACAATGGAGGAATTAGAAAAGATAATCAGCTGTAAGGTTGTGTCACTTGAGACCAAGATCAAGAAAATTCCCATACTTCTCTTTCTGACCACCATGTCTCAGCATGAAAGCTGGAAATTAAAAAAGCTGACAGGAAAATACATTTGTTCAATTGACCCAGCAATGGCATTCACAAAGAACTGAGGCATCTGCACACAAAATAAACTTGCGCAAGATAAACTTTCTGCTCAAAAGACATTTTTGCACAAAACCCACATCCAACTATTTGCACACAAAAAAAGGAATGGTAAAAATGCATAAAAATTCTCTCATAATCTTGTCCAGTGGGGAGAAAAAAATGGAAACACTTCGTTGTTGCTAGTGAGAATGAAATAAATGAAGATCGACATCCCTACACTCAAGTCTTCAGGACTAGCACAGTACTTCTAGACTCCAAGGATTGTTCGTGGTTTCGCTGGGTGTCTAGAATCATAACTGACAAAATCTGATATTTATAATTACAGTGGTACCTTGTATAAAGGAGTTAAGTCATTCCAAATAAATTCTGTTAAGCACATTTTCCTTTATACAAATTTCCCATAGGAATGCATTGAAAACAGAGTAATCTCTAATCACAGCCTTTTTATGTTGTACGGATTCGCCCATAGACAATTCTGTTAAGCAAATTTCCCCTGTCTCTGGAATTTTTTATGTTGTACAGATTTTATTTATTTATTTATTTATTTATTTATTTATTTATTTATTTATTTATTTATTTATTTATTGAATTTATACCCCGCCCATCTTCCCAAGGGAACAAACCATTTGTTATATGATGGTCCACCGTATTCTAATAAATATTTTGCTTCTCCAGGGCAGTTAATTATATTTAAAAAACATACTGTACAATTAGAATTACATACACCTAACACCACACATCACAGATACCAAAGAGAATTCTTTAGAAATCTCTCTTAAATACCAGTCAAAACTACAACACTTCCTCTCTCGTTTCTTAAAACAACAATAATAATCTGCAACTATTCAAACACTGTGTAGATAGATTACAAAGCTAGAAATGATAGAATTACAAAATTAATGTACTAGTCATATAAAAAATATTATCTGCCAACCTCCAAGAATCTGTGAGAACACTAAATAAAGGTGTCAGAAATCAACCAAATTAAGGTCTTGTGGGATTTTCAGATTCATATGTTGTTGTTGTTCAGTCGTTCAGTTGTGTCCGACTCTTCGTGGTCCCATGGACAAGAGCTTGCCAGGCCTTCCTATCTTCCACTGCCTCCCGGAGTTTGTTCAAATCCATATTGGTTGCATCGATGACACCGTCCAACCATCTCATTCTCTGCTGTCCTCTTTTCCTTTTGCCTTCAATCTTTCCCAACATCAGGGACTTTTCCAAGGACTCCTCTCTCCTCATGAGTTGGCCAAAGTACTGGAGCCTCAGCTTCAAAATCTGTCCTTTCAGTGAACATTTGGGGTTGATTTCTTTGAGGATGGATAGGTTTGATCTCCTTGCAGTGCAGGGGACTCTCAAGACTCTCCTCCAGCACCACAGTTCAAAAGCATCGATTCTGCGGCGATCAGCCTTCTTTATAGTCCAGCTCTCATACAGAATCATGTAGAATCATGTAGAATACTGAAGTTGGAAAGGGAATACAACAGCATCCAGTCCAACCCCCTGATCCATGCAGGACTACAATTCACAGGATATCTGCCAGGTGGTTGTCCAAATTTCTCTTGAACGCCTCCAGTGTTGGATCACTCACCACTTCTTGAGGTCATGGGTTCCATTGCCGATTATAACTCAGATGTCTGAAACCCAGTCTTGACCAAAGTTGGAGAGATTGTAAAGGAAAGTTGGAAGAAGCTTCTCTGTAATTTGGGGCAGCATACGAGATCACATTACACCCCTATTAAAACAGCTCCACTGGCTGCCAATCAGCTATCGAGTACAATTCAAGGTGCTGACCTTAACCTACAAAGCACTGTACAGCCTGGATCTTCACAGTATGAACCAACACGGGTGTTACGGTCGTCAGTAGAGGCCCTTCTTTCCATCCCACCACCCTCACAGGTACGTCTCATGGTAACCCATGAAAGGGCCTTCTTGGCTGCTGCACCCAGACTCTGGAACTCCCTCCCACTAGAGGCCAGGACTGCCTCGTCGCTGTTGTCCTTCCGGAAATAGGCAAAGACCTTTCTCTTCAGGCAAGCTTTCCCTGAATACTACCACGTTTATTTCATATGAATCTATAGGTTCACATAGACTTTGTGTTTATATCTACTTATAACCTTGTAGCTTTAATGTAATATTGTCTATTAATGCTGTAAGATGTCCCTCAATTCCTTGTTCTCAAATACTTGAACATGTCTTAATTGTACTGGACTGTATTTTATAACTCATTACTGTAAGCCTCCTTGGGCCCTTTTCCAAGGAGAAAGACGAGGTAAAAATACTCTAAAATAAATAAGTAAGCACCTGGGGGGGTTATATACATTTTAAATTTTAAAAATGAAATGATGAATTGATTTGCCAGTTTGAAAGGCAAAAATATGTAAGTCTGTTATTCATTATTTTTGTCACCCTTGATGAATCATGAATTGGAACACATCATCATTTTTCAGGTACATGGCCATCTCTAATCAGTAGTTTTCGGTATCGTTGGGGAGGTTTGTAGCTGATCTCCCCCACAGATAGTGGGGTCTTACCTACACAATCTTAAATAGCTGTGAAATTTAAAGTCTTTAAAACACACCAACTGCTGTGCCTGGAAACAAACAGCAATAAACTCAACCAGATTGGCTTGGTCCTTAATTTTAGCACTCACAGTTTCAGGACTAAACTAGAACTTTTCTTTTGAAGTCTCTTTAATTAAGCGCTAACAAACTTCATTCTGAATCCATCACCAGTATAATCTGCACTACAGAGCATTTGGGTACAATATAATTAGTACATAAATGCATCACAATAATTTATTCTTGGTTTAAAAGGCTGAACAGCCATGGCCTTGTAACAAGATGAGTAAAAGGGAGCCAGAATCACCTTCTGGCTCATATTAATTCAGTTATTTCACCTTTTCCCATCCCTGCAATGCTCCGCCAAGAAAGGTGTGGAATATTCAGGCCTTTTGACTCACCAGGGGAAGTAAGGATTTGTCTACATTGGCATTGTTATGATTAACACTTCTCTAAACAGAAAGCACCCAACAATATTAATTACAGGAACGGCGAGATCCAAATAGTCATAAATCATTAGACAGCATAATGTAAACTCCCTGAAACCTTATCAAAAACTAATTTTGCATGACTTAGATATTTTTCTTCCCTGCAATTGCATTTCTACTCCATTTATGATGGGTATGTTGAAGAAACAGTAGGAACAGCCACTGCTTGACTGAGAGGCACTAAAACCAAAACAAAACAGCAGGTGAAATTGATTACTTTTCTTTAAAACTACCTTTTTTTGCAACAAAGGAGTCCTAGAGAGGAGAAAGATTTTGGAGAATGCAAATATAGCCAACACACGTTCAAATATATGAATGTATGTGGAATGGTGTTTCTACTTTTAATAACACGCATGATTACATATCCTCTACAAACAAACAGGAATGCATTGAGCAACTTTATTTTGTTTTTTTCCAAGTGAATGACTGATGTGGGACAATTCACCTGCAAAACTTACATAGCAAACATAACTAGGCAAGAGGTTTAGAAATTAAACCAGTTACTGACAAATCAGACTAGCTGTGGGGCAGGAGGAAGTCTTTGGTTAACAAAAATCTCCCCTTGCCAGTGGAAGTTCACCTTACCACAGGCATAATTTATGCAACAAAATCTTAACCATTTTGTACAGCCTGTTTCTTTGCAACAAACCAGGAAAGGGACCTTGGTGTCCTGGTGGACAGCTCAATGAAGGTGTCAACCTAGTGTGCTGCAGCAGTGAAAAAAGCAAACTCAATGCTAGGGATCATTAGGAAGGGTATAGAAAATAAGTCAGCAAGTGTCATTTTGCTTCTTTATAAATCTATGGTGAGGCCCCCCTGGAGTTCTGTGTACAGTTCTGATCTCCATATTTCCAGAAGGATATTATGGAAATGGAAAAAGTGAAGAGGAGGGCAACCAGAATGATGAGGGGACTGGAACACCTTCCTTAACATCTAAAGCTGTAAAGGCTGGACCTCTTCACTCTAGAACGATGGTGCCTAAGAGATGACTTGATTGAAGTTTATAAAATCATACACAGTGTGGAGAAAGTAGATAAGGAAAAGCTGTTTTCCCTATTGCACAACACTAGAACTAGGGGGCACTCCATGAAACTTTTGGGTGCTCGATCTCAAACAAATAAGAGAAAGTCCTTTTTCACCCAGAGGATCACTGGTCTGTGGAACTCCCTGCCAGAAAAGGTGTTGACAGCTGTCAGCCCTGACAGCTTTAAGAAAGGATTAGACAAGTTCATGGAGAACAGGGGTATCCATGGCTACCATTATGGATTCCTAAGGACAATCTCTGGGTTGGAGAGATAGGCAGGATATCTTTCAATGCCATTTGCAGAGAACTGTAAGCAAGTGAAGACATCTGCTTGGGAATACCCTGAACCATAGAGTGAGCCGCTGTGTGAGACAGAATGCTGGACTGGATGGACTGTGGCCTGCTCCAGCAAAGGCTGTTCTTATGTTCTTATATGTTCCTTACATATACAGTACAAATATACTCCTCTCTGTGATGCAGCCTCTCACAATACCTTCTTTTCTCCATATATATTTTTTTTTTAGTTTCCAAGATTTTTAAGTGTTCTTTGTATCTTTTCAAAATATTTCAACATGAGCATTTTGGGGGGGAAAACACTTCTTACTTTCAGTTTTGTTATGTTTTGACAGGAACATCTTCTCATTTACAAAACAAAACCATATTTTAGACTAAGGAAAATTGTTTGTTTATTGGTGGAGCACATTTCAGAAAATAACGGAGGAGGAAACATTTTGGAACAGCCTGAAAGGCCTGTCTAATCCAGCACGATGCTGCTACTGTGGCCAACCAGCACCCTGACAATAGCTTCCACCACACCTACGTACTTCCTAAATTAAATCCCATGATACAGTGAACAGAGATCAGTCATATGTTCGATTGTGCAATGCTGGGGGTGCCATTATGGGTGAAAATAACTTTTGTATATTTTTCCCACTGTGTCTAAGGAAGTGGATTCTGATGCTCATACGTTCACACTGTTAATTTTTAAGGTTCTAGACGTAGGGGTGTCCAAACTTTTTGCAAGGAGGTGATATGATATGACTTGGTGATATGAAAAATGTGTGGGGGCTGAACATTCAGCTACCTTTGGTCCCCGGGCCGGACTTTGGATAAGTCTCTATAACATGCAAGGAGGCCGGGAGGACACTGCAACAACGGAGCTGGAGGCGGGTAGGCTGGGCAGGTGGCTGGGGGGAATGGACTGAGGCAGGGAGGACAGGCAAACCATCACACTGCAAGCTGATGTCTCCATCCGGTATGGGGAGGGGCCAGCTGGCAGGGGTGAGTGACAGGCTGAGCAGGTGGGGAGAAGAGGCCGCGGGCCACTTGAAATTTGAAAACGGGCTGTATTTGGCCCCCGGGCCTGACTTTGGACATGCCTGTTCTAGAGTGCACTTTTGTTTTGTCTGATATGCTCAAGGACTGTCCAGTTTTATGACTCGTGCCTTCAACCCTTGCTGGTGGTGGAATGAATGGTCCAGTGACGCCTATGCCCAATTTCAGCTGCAATGGGATAGATGTAGAGATGGGCATGAAACAAACAATTTTTCGTTTCCGTTTTGATTTTTCGTTTCGTTACGTAACGAAATGACAAACGAAATTTATCTCTAAAATGAAACGAAACGAACAGAAACACCGGAAATTTTGTCGTGGGTTTCGTTTCCGTTACTGCAATATGAGTGAATTGCTTAAAATCCTAAAAAAATAACAAAAAATTGAAATAAATGGTAACGAAACGGTAACGAAACAAACGAAAACTAAAACGATTTTTTGCAAAAATTCATGAAAAATGGAAACGAACCAAAACGGACCCTCCAAATGACAAACAAAATGCCATTTTTTTTATTCATGCCCATCTCTAGATAGATGCATTATAAGCAGAGTACCGACAATACGCTGTGTTTTTACAGGCACTGATATTTATTGTGGTGCTTAAGAAATGTCCTTCTTACCAGACCCAATATCACATTATAGATAAACATGTTTCTCTCTAGACAACTGATGATGTTACAAGTGCCACTCTGTGGTGTGCAAACAGAGATGAGAAAAGTTACTGGGAAGGGGGTAATTTCCAGAATCCCACAGGCTACACTGGTTGACTTTTTGGTTGTGGTTTTGCTAATTGTATCTTTCCCAGAACTGTGACTAGTGATTTGGATGTGTGGGCCAAGTGTCCCCAAATCAATGTACAGTATTCTCGAAGGCTTTCACGGCCAGGATCTGATAGCTGTTGTGAGTTTTTTGGGGGCTGTTTGACCGCATTCTGGAAGTTTTTCTTCCTGATGTTTCACCAGACTCGGTGGCCGGCATCTTCAGAGAGCAAGGAGCTCAGGGAACTAGGAGTTCTCTCTGTGCTCTGGGGTTCCTTGAGCTCCTTGCCCCCTAAAGATGCCGGCCACCGAGTCTGCCGAAATGTCAGGAGGAAAAAACTTCCAGAGCACAGCCAAGCAGCCTGAAAACCTCACAACAACTATCCCTGAATCAACTTTGATACAAAAGTGACACACAAAGGAACTGCAGTGCTGAACAACTTGCCAACATCTCCTCCACAGGTAAACAGAAGCAGTGTCAGAGCTGGAAAAAATAATCAAAACTGTGTGTCTATGAGGGTGTTAAAGAATGAGTGAGTGAGTGTGAGTGTGGGACTAGATGGCCCATGAGGTCTCTTCCAACTCTATGATTCTATGATTCTATGATTCTAAGAGGAGAGAGAGAGAGAGAGAGAGTAGTATATCATGGCTAAAATCCAAAATCCAATAGCAAGAAGCATCTGGTAGACTATGTCAATTGAACTGATGGAACTTATAGAGGTGTTGATCCACCATATTCCCAATGATTTAATGGGCCTGTTCTGGTCAATCACTCTCCTGCAGTGATTGACTGGGCTACCAGATCAATCTTGGAAATTCAGAAGAAACATGCCCTCCAATTTGGCATCCTGGAGCAAAGCCTCAGTTGCCTTACACCAGGCATGTCCAAACCTCGGCCCTCCAGATGTTTTGGACCACAACTCCAACAGTCCTTTGCCATTGGCAATAAAAGGCTTGGAATTCTGGGAGTTGTGGTCCAAAACATCTGGAGGGCCAAAGTTTGGACATGCCTGACTTACACCAATGATGGCTCTGATCATTCCATTTGTAACTGTGACTGTGCGTACACAGCTACCAATAGGGATTATGAGTTGTATGGATGTCTGATGAGATAGTCAACATGGAGAAAAAACAGTTTCTTTAGCCAAAAACAAAACCCAAAACAAAAACTAAACATAGAAAAACAACCACCACCATTTGAAGCATGTAGTAATGTTCCGTGCTCATCTCTGAGCCAAATCTGACATGAAGAGGTTAAAAAATACTTTTCAAACCTGGAACACAGACATCCACCAAAATCCGTAAAGTGAGGCCATTATCTTCTTACCGTTAGCAAATGGGAAGAACATACAATCACAAAATCAGTTTTCAGAGACAAAAAAAGCAGGGATAGAGGCAGCGATAAAATATGTTAGAAGGAGGGAAAGATTAAAAGATAGTCCAGGGCTGAACTAAGTCCAAACAGAATGAATTCTACAGGTTGATCTTGGCATTTCCCCCTATTAAGACATGCAAAGAAAGGGAAACATCTGCATGGTTTTGAGAACTGCAGTCTAAAAGCTAATGTTTATTTGCTTAAAATGTTTTCGCCCTCTTTTCTACTAAGTAAGGACCACAAAGCGGCTTACCTCATTAAAACACACCAGTGAAGCTAAAAACAGCAAGTATACAAACATATACTGAGGAAAGGTTCAAACAGATGCCACACTAAAAGACAGTAAACAAAAGCAACACCTAAAATGCATTCAAGTTAGTAAGGCACAACCATTCATTCAAAAACCCCACTGAAGCAGCCAGTCATTAAAGGAAAGCCCGCCTGAAAACAAAGGCATTGGCCTGATTGAAGAAGGACAGCAACGATGGGGCCACCTTGGCCTCTCAGATCCAAAGTCTGGGAGCAACCACAGAGAAGGCCCTCTCCTGTATCTCCACCAAACACATCTGTGCGGGTGATGGGACCCAAAGGAAGGCCCCCTCCTCGTGTTCTTAACAGCTGGGCAGGCTCATAAAAGGAGACACATTTCTTGAGATCACTTAGACCAGTGGCTCTCAAGCCGTGGGTTCCCCAGATGTTCCTGGATTGCAACTCCCAGAAGCTTCCACCACTCGCTGTGCTGGAAGGGGGTTCTGGGAGTTGCAGTCCAGGAACATCTGGGGAACCACAGCTTGAGAACCACTGGCTTAGAACCAGGTCCTTTAGGGCTTTTACAAGGTCTTCGCAGGTGACTGTGAAAATGTATCATTATTGGGGATACTGAATAGTTTAACATTCGCATTGGCTGTACGCTAGCATGGTGGCAACAGCCAAGCCACTACTCTGTGTGTGTGTGTGTGTGTGTGTGTGTTTTGTGTTGTTACAGTCGTGACCAACTCTTTGTGAACACATGTCCATGGAGTTTTCTTGGCAGGAATAATGGAGTAGCTTGCCAGTTCCTACTCCAAGTGCCTGCAGCACGTGGTATTTCCTGGTGGTTTCCCATCCAAGTACTAACCACAGCCGAGCCTGCTTAGCTTTCAAAATCAGGTGATATCGGATGTGCTGAGGGCATCTGCCTGTAAAACAGGTTTACTTCCTATCAGCTGCATTGACAGAGCTACATTATGGTAAAAGAAGACCATGAGCAGGAAAACTACGATGGCATCTAGAACATTGATTTTGGTTCACAGATTCACACCCTCCTCAGTTCTGCCGATGACAACCTGTGTCCGGAATGCTCATCCATCTCAGCCTGACCATCCACTGTATTTACTTGAAGACCACTGCGGGTTAACACACAGGAGAACCTATGCCAAGGTGGACTTGAGGTACCACTTCACGGGACAGCAGGACTCTTGTTAACAGGAAATAGGGCTAACATGCAAAGTATCTGGTAAAACTGTTAGAAAGGCAAGGAGATCAGCTGCCATTAGGCCATAATCAAGGCCTCCCAAGATAATATTCAATTTCTGGACTTCCTGGTCCCAAACCTGAGACTACCAGGTCTTGTACAAGGATTGCAGAAAAATATGCTGGGCATAGGTATGTATGTGTATATTGTGTGTGTGTGTGTGTGTGAGAGAGAGAGAGAGAGAGAGAGAGAGAGAGAGAGAGAGAAAGAGAGAGAGGTGGACTCCCTGGACTGCCTTCGAGTAAAGGAGCCCCGTGGAGCCATGGTTAAACACCTGTACTGCAGGTAAAACTGTGCTCATGACCTGGGGTTCCATCCCCGGTAGCAGGCTCAAGGTTCACTCAGCCTTCCATCCTTCCGAGGTCGGTAAAAAGAGTACCCAGCTTGCTGGGGGTGCAATGTGTAGTCTGCAAACTGTAATTAAAACTGTAAACCGCCCAGAGACTCCTTGAAGTGGTATGGGGTGGTATATAAGCAGAACACTTTGCTTTCTTAAACAACTCTATCTACAACATCTGGGAGCTGAGTCATGGCAGCTGGACTTCTTTTCTGGTGGGAGCAAAATGTTTAACTACTCATCCATCAATGAGTTCATTCATCCCCAGGCAAATCACAAACACTTCACAGTTCCAGCAGGATGGCCACTGCAAATGACCCGTACTGAATGGGTGTTAGGAAGGGTTGCATAGGGGGTGATTTGCATACACCCCAGGCCGTTGTCCATCTAACAAGCCTTTTCAGGCCACTGTCCACCTAAGGAGCCTATTCAGACCAGGGTGAAGTTAAACCAAGGTGAACTATAAATTGGAAGCCTTCCACCAATGTTTTCCTCAGAATGAAGAAGCTGCTTAGATGAGTAGCAAAACCTTTCAATCCCACAAGAAAAGAAGTCCAGTTGTCATGACTCATCTCCCAGATAACCTTACCTGGATGACTGAGAATCTGCATAGACCTCCTTGTACGACATTTTGCTGGTTAAAGGGCCTAGTTGTATTATAGGCTAATCATATCAAAAGAAATTTCATACATGCATGCCAACTTTAGCGTGCCAAAAGAGATACAGTATGCATCAGATACGTATGTACCCATCTCCTGGTTATTGCTACATGACAGTAGAGCTTAGGAACTGCTTAGCTGAACTGAAATGAGCTTACCTACTTTAGGTGTTGCCACCATTCCTGATAGGACATTTATTCTGCATGCCATATCTAACTATTGTCTTGTCATGTGCCATCAAGTCACCTCCTCTAACTTATGACAGACCCATGAGTGGGTGACTTCTGCACTGTCCTCTCATTAACCCAAGGCTGAGGGTTCCCTTTACAGCATACCTACAGCTGCATAAAATACATGGTCATTTTTTCAAAGCGTTGTGACGCTGCTAGAACTTGTGGCAGGCTCATCCTTAGATGAGATTCCCCCCCACCCCGGACTGCTCAAGCGAAAAAAAAGTCTCAAGAGTTGAGATGCTGGCACTCCACCCAGTGTCTTGCTCTGAATGGTGCAATGAACCCAAACGCATGTGATGTGCCAGCTCTTTCCCTGCTCCTGGTATACCAGAAACAGATCAGATATTTCATATGTCTTTGTTCAGGGCCAATGAGTTCTGGCATCAGTTGGGAGTAGAGAGAAGGTGGTTGGTTTCACAGCTTTGAAAGCCATCCAACATCCTCTTCCTTTAGTACCATTCTCCTAGAGATGCCTTTTGCCTAGAGGTTTGGAAAAAAACATAGCAATGCCTTTAGACACTGACCTGAGACCAAGCAACCCTTTGCAGTTCAAGGAGATACAGGGGTGAAAGAGAGCGAGGGTACGTGGCAGCAACATCCCAGGGCTTTTCCTGTGGCTGGAATTATACCATTATCTACTCACCTCCTCCGATTTCCCCATTCCTCTTAGGCTTAGCTGCCTTCCTCTCAGTAGTAACACAGAGAAAAAA
>JAHTLZ010000007.1:47257762-47277468 GCA_023846285.1 Phrynocephalus versicolor | reverse complement strand
CATCAAAACCCTGTTTCTGAAGATTCTCGGTCATCCAGAGGTTGTCTGGAAGTTGAGTCATGCCTGACGAACCTGCTTGGATGAGTAGCGAAATGTTTCGAATTTCAATCTCTCAAGAAAAGAAGTCCAGTTGCCCTGACTCAACTTCCAGAAATCAAAACCCTGCTTTCTGCACAATATACCAGGGGACGGGTTTACACACACATGAAAAGCAACCCCAATACTTTCTAGATAATGGTTTCCCAATATCTCCTACACAAAATGTACATTTTTGTGCAAAAATAGATAAGTGAGTTTATCACACACCCCAAAAATGTGCAAATAAATGAAATTTTTTTTGGGTAAACACAAAACAGGGAGGAAACATTTCAGATATTCTTGTTCACTTATCCTTGTCTTTCAATAATAAGTGACATATGCACAATATAAGACGCTGTAGTGAAGCTATATTGTAAATGTATAATGTGTGTGTTCAGTCGTTCAGTCATGTCTGACTCTTCATGACCCCGTGGACCAGAGCTCGACAGGCCTTCATATCTTCATGTATATTGTATAATGGTGATTTATAATGAGTAGTAATAGTACTGTATTTACCGTTTTTGTTCTGTTTTTCTTTGGTTTTTGGTTTTTATTTTTCTGTTCAATTTGATTTTCTCTTTTTATGTTAAATTTGCACAAATAAAAATAAAAAGTAAAGGGAAAAAAGAATATATAAATGAAATACTACATCACTACAAGTTTGCATAAGCAACTCCTTTTGGTCTTCTGGTCCACGCCACATAAGAACATAAGAACATAAGAAGAGCCATGCTGGATCAGGCCAAAGGCCCATCTAGTCCAGCTTCCTGTATCTCACAGTGGACCCACCAGATGCGTTTGGGAGCGCATGAGACTAGATATCTGTCTCCTGATACCACTCCCCTGCATCTGGCCCTTGAAGTACCCGGGTTTTAAGCCTGGAGATTACACATCTTCATCATGGTTTGTAACCTGTGATGGAGTTTTCCTACAGGAATCTGTCCAATCCCCTTTTGAAGGCATCCAAGCCAGATGCCATCACCACATCCTGTGGCAGGGAGTTCCATAGACTAACAACGCGCTGGGTGAAAAAATATTTCCTTTTGTCTGTTCTTACTCTCCCAGCCCTCAATTTGAGTGTATGTCCCCTAGTTCTGGTATTTTGTGAGAGGGAGAAGAGCTTCCCTCTATCCACTTTACTCATGTCCTGCATTATTTTGTACGTCTCAATCATATTCCCCCTCAGGCGCCTTTTTTCCAGACTAAAGAGCCCCAAATGTTTTAGCCTTTCCTCATAAGGGAGGTGCCCCAGCCCAGTAATCATTTTAGCTACAAAACAGCAGCCACTTTCACCTGGGACACTGGAGAAATTTCATATGGGAAATTTGTTATTCGCACAGATTTCCATAATCGGTGACAAATATTGTCCTTGTTTTGTTGTTGAGAGCGCCAAAATGCCTCACCTTTTTACAAATCAAGGAGAACTGTTTTGCATGTCCAGTGTTCTTGTATACTATGAACTTGCAAGTGAGGATTTAATCAACATTTTTTTAAAAAAGGTGGGGAAAGTGCAACCAACATTTCTTACTTTTCTTTTACAAGTGAAACTCTTGGCTTTTTTTAAAAAAACCTGCCTCTTGATCAAGACTTTAGCACCTGATCTGGCAAGGTGTCTTATTCAAGCGACATGGACTATAAATGGTTGTTCTTGCAAGCAACAAACCATTAACAGTAAAATTTCCTTTTTAACAAAAGCATTTGGTCAAAATTGGTTCCCATCCTGCAGTTCTTACGAAGGAAGTCCAACGGAGTCCATGAGAAGTGCATGAAAGTTAATTTTTTTTTGGACCCCCAACCCCAGAAACCTCCAATGAATTCCTCCAGTGATTGCTTCTGAGTAGAGATGGTCACCAACCGCCAGTTAGTTGATTCATTCTTTAGATGTTCTGTGGGTGCCTTTGCTTCCCTCCTTGACCTCATCTGGCGGCCATCCACACAACCTGGGCTTCCCTAGTCCACTGCCTCCTCTGAAGAGACAGGGGAGGGAAGCCAGGGCATCCACAAACAACTGTGCCTCTGAAGGATGAACCATTATGAACCACTGAATTATCATGCCTATCTATCTCTACCTCTGAGCCCACGGAGATGATCCCAAGTCGCTTGTGAATAAGCAAGTTGCCGTTCGAAAACGAGGGCATTTTGATGGTTGACTGGCTTCATCTGTTGGCAACCTTAGGGCCTGATCTACCAAGGGTTCTGCTCCTGGGCACAGCTCAATGCAAAAACGACCAAGAAACCAATATATTTAAACACACTTATTGCCGTGTCCTTTCATGGTTCCTGTTGGATGTAATGGTATGTCATAAGACGCTGTACAGTCACACGCTTCTTGATATGTTATTTCAAGAACAGGCTGTAAATCTTCGCCTGGTTCCACAAAGTTGGACACAAATTAGAGGCAGACTTTAGGTAGAGAGTAGGCGGCCGGAGGCTTGTCATATTTTATTCGGCAGAATGTAAGCCCAGGAATTTTGGGGGGTCAGAAACAGACATTGCACTGGCCAGTGTCATAACACACATGGGTGGAAAAAAAGCTCTACTCCATTTCCTAAGGAACCCCTTGGCTCCCATAAATCAGTCAGCAGGTAGCTTGAGCCCACCGATATTAGCCAAGCCGTCACGCGGAATTGAAAAATGGAACAAGTTTATTTGACGGCTGTGATCATTATTGCACAGGGCAGGAAGAGGTGCAGAAATGAGGGGAAGAGGAATGAAGGAATGGGAGTCGGCATTCAGAGACATGAGGTAGAAAATAGCAGGGATGGTGTGAACTGTTCCAGTCCTTTGGTGCCTTGCATAGTCATCCTGCAGGCAACTTGAGAAACAGAGGACATTTCCAAACTGGGTGTTGTGCTAACACCTTTTTGGGAGGATAATAATAATATTTTTAAAATTCTGTACGCAAGTTAAGGAATTCCTTTGAGAATTCTCTACGCAAGTTAAGGAATTCCTTTGAAAGATACAAGAAGCTTGTCTCGCAAGGGTTCTGCAGCCTCCAAGAGGATCTGACGTTGACAGAACACTCCTAGTCCACCACCTGGAGAAAGGTGCTCTCTTGGAGGATACAAACCAGCCATGGACACAATAAAAGAAGGAACGTGAAGAAATGTTGCCATTGGGACCAGCTGTCTTTGCACAATTTGATAGCTCCTGGAGGATTCTCCAGGCCTCCCTTGAGGAAACTTGGTCATGATGTAAGACCAAGATGCCAACTGGTTTCCTCTGCAGATTCACCGTGGGTCCATCTCTACCTATGACTTCTGCTCGGTCCATGCAAGGGTTGCGAGCCCGCTGGAAGATATTCCCAGATGCGCAACTCGGATACGAAGAGGGACAATTACGGACCAGTTTCTTTTGGTATAAAGCATACATCATACGAACCTACATGGCAATTAAGATCGAGCCAGGGGGCCCTCTTGAAAGAGCCATCCCTCAAGGAGGTGAGAGGGATGGCTTGTAGACACACAGCCTTCTCGGCAGCTGCCCCCAAGCTATGGAATGCCCTCCCAAGTGAGATCCGCCTGGTGCCAACATTGATGACATTTTGGCGCCAGGTAAAAACCTTGTTCCAGAAGTTTTTTAATTGATACCATATAGATTGTGGGTCCTCTGATGGCAATTTTAGTGTAATGATTTTAGTGTGATTATTTATTGATATTTGATGTTTTAACTGTTTTAATTTTTTTGATTGTAAACCGCCCAAAGACCTTTGGGTGGTGGGCAGTATATAAGTTGTAAAAATAAATAAAATAAAATAAAATCAATGCCCTGGCCTATGGTTTCAGGGGGAACCGGGTCTACCTGAGACTCCAGTGCACCCGTCCGGTCTTTCCTAAAACCATCAGTTGGTGGCATTAAAATATGTTGTTCCCACAATTATCCTTCTGGGCTCCAACAAATGGAACAGGAATGCATCCCTCTGAAACTGAATCTAGACCAGTGTTGGCGAACCTATGGCACGGGTGCCAAAGGTGGCACTCGGAGCCCTTTCTTTCGGCACCCGACATCACCTCTTCACAGCCACCTGTGTTTAAGTTAAATTTCTGTACTGGCACTTTGCAGAAAAATTAGTGGGGTTTGAATCACAGTTTGGGCACTTGGTCTCTAAAAGGTTCACCATCATTGATCTAGACCAGGCATGTCCAAAATTTGGCCCTCCGATGTTTTGGACCACAACTCCCAGAATTTCAAGCCTGTATTGCCAATGGCAAAGGACTGTGGGAGTTGTGGTCCAAAACATCTGGAGGGCCAAAGTTTGAACATGCCTGGTCTAGACCGTGGGCTAAAAGAGACTCCCCAATCTTGGCCAGAGATGGGTAACATTTGTAGGGAGAGGAAAAGATGAATGACAGAACCCCACAGGCAGCATGGCTACTGACCATACAGGTTGCCATGCTGGACTGTGAATTTCCTAAATATTTTGTCAAATTAAAATAAAACACTCCCCCCTTCTCATCTCTACTGGCAAGGCAGGGAGTCTCAACCAGACTTTGCTTTTCCTAACTCTTTCTCAGAGACACATGTACAATACTCACCTTCCTGGCCTTGGCCCATTGGTCCTTAAATGGTAGGAAACTGACACCCCAAACAAGGTACAGGCCAGCTACCAGCATGTGCCTCTATGACCTTCCCATGTGGGGCAGCACCTGTTGAGATAAATGTGTTTATCAGGAGGCAGAGAGTAGAATCGCTCACACATTTATCCATATGGCACTAACAAGGAACAGCAGCTGTGGGCACCAGCTTTCTTCCCATCTCATGACATATGAAACCAAACTGAATCATTTCTCCATTCAAAAGAAATGATTTCCGGACGGGGTCAGTGTGCATGCATGTGTGCATTTCTGTTCCCCTGCTCTCCCGTTTTCCTTTAAGAAAATCATTAGGGGTAGCATTTCTCACTGAAAAACACAATCCAGAAACTGACTTGAGTTTCAGGAGTCTTTCAAGAACCTTCCCTGTTCTTCAAACATCTATCAAAATGTTCCTGCCTTTAAATACATAGCCCTTTATCCATCAGATTAACCTCAGCCTGGGTTGATTAACCTGCTGCATCTGGATTCTTTCTCCTTCGCAAGGCGCTACAATGACTTGATGATTAAGTTCGTAAATGGCATATTTTAGGGGAGACAGGAGCGAAACTTAAGGCCCCATGATTGATATATTACAAATGGTAAAACACCCCCCTCCCATCACATGGCTTATGAAAAACACCCAGCTGTTTGCTCAGGCTTGCTGAGAGCTAATTCCAACATGAACACGGCCAAGTTAGAGCTGCTGCTGTTTTTTGTGCGTGCCTACGCTGCTGCACATTTCGTAGCCCCTGCACAAAGAGAATTCTAACCCAGAAAACTTTCCTCATCAGTCCATCAGGAATCGAGATAACTGAAACCATGACTGACTGGCCCAACCAGGCCAGCTGATGTGTTTGGTTATTTACAGTAATACCTCTTAAGATGCCCCGGAAGACAAAAAAAAATCGTAAGATAAAAAAATAATAATTCTGGGAATAGGGTTGCTTCACATAATGAAAATTCCCTATGAGATGCCCCGCAAGATGAAAAACTGTTACAACATTTAGATAAAAAATCAGAACAAAATCCTATGGGAAACCGTGTTTCACAAGACAAATTTTTCATTAAATGAAACAACTCATAGAACAAATTATATTCGTCTTAAGGGGTATTACTGTATTGATTTATTAGATTTTTATTGCACCCATCTATCCAAAGAGCTACCCTTCTATGGCATTCTAGCCGCTTGGAAAGTCACCTACTACAATTCATATGGCTGAAATCCTGTAGTATATTTCCACCAGCATAACACCATTGGTACATTCAGTAATCTTCAATGGCAAAATGGCAGAGGTGATACAAAAAGCTAACAATGGGCTTTCAATAGGTAGCAATCTGGTGCTGAAAGTTACAGCACTACCGTAAGCACTGGCTAGCAGAACAAATAGTCTGCCAGACAGAAATCGGAAAAAGAGTTTAATTTAATTTGGTTTGGTTTGATGTAAGCCGTCTTGGGTCCTTTTTAGAAAGTCAGGGTAAAAAATATTTTAAATAAATAAACAATGAACATTGTTGGTTTATCTGCGTTTTGATGACAGCGTGGTGGGGGCTCAGCAGGCTAGAGTGCTGAAACTGTCGGCTGCAAAGTCAGCAGCTCAGCAGTTCGAATCGCGGGTGCCACGCCACGGAGCGAGCTCCTGCAGTTAACCCCAGCTCCTGCCAACCTAGCAGTTCATAAACATGTAAATGCAAGTAGATAAATAGGTACCACCATAAAAAGTGGGAAGATAAACAGTGTTCCGTGCGCAGAAATATGTTCAGCCATACAGGCCACATGGCCATGGACTTGCACAACACTGCTTCTTTGGCTTAAAAAAAAGAGATGAGCACCAACCCCTAGAGTCGGACATGACTAGCACACATGTGCAAGGGAACCTTTACCTTTACCTTTACCTTTACCTTTACCTTTACCTTGAATTTTCTGGAGTATTCTGGGTATTCTGAAAAATGTTATCCAACAAGTAACTTTTCCAATCTTCGATATAAAGTATGTTCTTAAGGGCAAAATGCACACAAGAGCATCTCTTCCACAGAGGACCATTCACCGTGGAGAATCTCATAGTGCAGTGATGGCGAACCTATGGCACGGGTGCCAAAGGTGGCACTCGGAGCCCTTTCTGTGGGCACTCAACATCACCCAATCATAGCCACCTGTATACAGGTTCAATTACTGTATCGGCACTTTGAAAAAAAATTAGTGGGTTTTGAATTGCAGTTTGGGCACTCGGTCTCTAAAAGGTTCGCCATCACTGTCGTAGTGTCTCTTAGTGGCAAAAATAAATCAACATTGCTGATTTGCGAATACATCTCTCAATGCATCTTTTTAGATATTATCTCTTCTTCTTTTTCTGTGTGTGCGAAATAAGACAAGACAAAACAACATCTCCCAGAACTGTGATTTTCAATGCAAACACGCTGAACCCAGAAAATATTCCAGATGTGGTTAGTTAGGATCCCACTTTCTGACTGCATACTTGTCTCTGGACTTCACAAACTGACTAGAAATAATATACTGTATAAATCTATCCTGAACACTCAACCATGTTTGTTTGGAGGTGAGAGTAACTTTGCTCCATTTCGAAACTGTGAGAAGTCTGCTGCAAGCAATATGAGCTCCCCCCAGGGACTAGTTAGTCTTAGTCCTGTATGTAACACTCTCCTCCTCTGGTCTCCCCCCAGCCCAGATGGTGGTAACAGATCAGGGGAAAAGGACACCAGAAAGAGGATAAGTCCAATAATTAACCACAAGCAATCAAGGAACACGGCCTACTTAGAAATATGAAGCCATGCCATACAGCAAAACATGGGTACTTAGTGGTTTACTGAACGAGAGCAGTGGAATACCCTTCTGAGAAAACAAAATATCATCATTACTAGACCAGGATACCTCAGAACATAGAGAAGTTACATTTCCAAGGTCTGGCCAATCACTGCAGGCATGGCCAACCAACTGGATTTAAGCATTCTTTCAATTTCCTACAAAGCCACTGAAATAGCAATATTTTACAGCTTCTGGAAATTAAAAATGTAATTGAGACACATGGGTTTGGACTATTAAGAAGGAGATGGTCTACCGCAGTGGTTCCCAACTGTAGGAACCCCAGTTGTTCCTGGGACCACAACTTCCAGAAAGCCCGATCGGTATAGCTGGTGGTGAAAGCTTCTGGGAGCCAAGTTGGGGGGGGGGGTCAGTGTTGTATAAAACAAATGCTTTTGAAATGAGGACATGCAAAAGAATCTTTTGCGTCTCCTGGATAGAACAAAACATAAAAATAAAGCGGTACTTCCTCAGATAGGAAAACAGGGAAAAAAAAGGTCATCACTTGGGGCACGTAAGTTGTAAGGACAAAGTGTAATATATACCACAATACAGTGGACCCTCGTATAACAAACGGTTTTTTATAACATAAAATTTGTACAACATAAAAAATTCCAGAGATAGCGGAAATTTGCTTAACAGAATCGCCTATGGGGAGAATCCGTACAACATAAAAATGGTCGCGATGAGGGATTACTCTGTTTTCAATGCATTCCTATGGGAAATTTGTATAAAGGAAAATTTGCTTAACATAATTCCATTTGTAACAAATTAATTCCTTTATACAAGGTACCACTGTATACCACAATACATCATTTAATTGAAGATGGTGCATAAATATGGAAGAACTAGAAAGTGGGTTTCTTGGATGAGCAACACCAGAGACAAGTTAAAATATACAAAGACCACTTAGAAATGATCCTACAATGCGCAATATACTTCATCGGGCTAGTTCCAGGGTGAAAAACTTTAAAAGTCCATAAATTCATGGCACAAAGGATTTTTCTCAGGAAAGTTACTCATAGAGGCAAAGTCCAGAAGTTTTCTGGCAAGATGGATTTCACCAGGCATTTCATAGATGGAAGGAAGACAGGAAAGATGCAGGCATAGAATCATAGAGTTGGAAGAGACCTCAAGGGCCATCCAGTCCAACCCCCTGCCATGCAGGAACCCCTATTCAGCCTCTGTCGGAAATACTGTGATGGGGGTTCCTGCATGTCAGGGGGTTGGACTGGATGGCCCTTGATGGCAGCATTTGAGTTATTGTTTTAAAGTTACAGGTATGCTATGGATTCAATGTCACATCTCAGTTCTTCAAACAAAGAGGCACAGACTATGTGCACGCGCATGCGCGCGCACGCACGCACGCACACACACACACACACACACACAGAGAGAGAGAGAGCAGGGGGGTTAAAGAGATAGGTTTGGGCCTTAATCGAAAACACCTAATCCATTCAGTGGGAGATAGATGGAAAAATTCCACAACCGAGATTGCTTAGGCACAGCTGATCAACACTATTTGGATGGCTTCTACTTTGATGATGTGTGTTTGATATATCAGCAAATTAGATTTGACTTACGTTGGGCCTAGTAAAGCAAACATGTGCTCCTGATAGGGGTTTCGAGGTAAGAAAGATGTTTAAGGAGTTTTTTTTTTTAACCAATTAGACAGCCCCAGTGAGTTTCCATGGTTGAGCATGACTTTGAACCCAGGTCTTCTGCAACCCCATCTATCACTTTCTGCGCTACACCACTCTGGGTGCCACTATGAGGGGAGACACAATTTCTTTTATAAAAAATGAGACTGTGATAAATCTCTTGGCAGGGAGAGCACAATTTCTCCCCCTTTTCCTCTAAGCTGGAAACTGCTTCAACTTGTGCTGTATAACTTTCAAATTCAACTACTATAAACATAGTGCTTTTTCCACTTTTATCTCCAATGCACAGATTTAGAATTTTATCAGTTAAAATCTATATAATTAATCTGGGGTCTGGGGTCTTATGAACCTTTGCTTGTGATTAAGCCACAATACTGAATTGAGGAAGGTGCATTCAGAATTAGCCCGATTTAGTTGGCCCTATTACTGAGATCTCTATCGTGAAAAGTCAAGGACCCTTTGGAGTTATTTTGCTAGTTCTTTTTAAACAAGTAAAGTCACCTCAATGACTCAATATTCACCGAAAGAAATGTGAAGCATTTGGATGAGAATCAAGAGATCTGAACACTGCAAAGATTGATGGAAGTCTGCAAAACCGTAGTGGGACTGTAGTGACATCAGTTTGATCACAATGAAGCCTCTTGCAACAGTGGAGTTCCCCCGGGGAAGAAAAAGAACAGAAAGGACTACAGAAAAAAAGAGCTACATATATATCATAAGAAGGAAGATAAAAAGTTGCCAGGTAAGTATTTGTGCAAAATGCTAGCTTGTAAACAAACAATTCCTTCAAGGAGCTATGAGAACATCGGAGACTTTAAAAGAAACAAAACACTTGCCCCCCCCTCACTTCTGTCTTTTTTCCTTTACCACTTATCTCATTTGTTTGCTCCTGTTGTATAAGTGCCTTTTCTTTTCTTTTCTTTTCTTTTTAAAGAAATACATTTCTTTCTGTGGTTTGGTGGTAGCTTCTACATCATGGTTGAATGAGGATCTGAACTGGGGTCTCTGGCTTCTTATAAGGGTTGTTGTTCAGTCATAGAACCATAGAATCATAGAGTTGGAAGAGACCTCAAGGACTATCTAGTCCAACCCTCTGCCATGCAGGAACCCCCATCACAGGACTCCCGAAAGATGGCCATCCAGCCTTTGCTTGTGTGTGTGTGTGTTGTGTCATTACAGTCGTTGTGACCGACTCTTCGTGACTCCATGTCCATGGAGTTTTCTTGGCAGGAATACTGGAGTGGCTTGCCAGTTCCTACTCCAGGCGCCTACAGCACCTGGTATTCCCTGGTGGTCGCCCATCCAAGTACTAACCAGGGCCGACCCTACAAAATCAAGCAAATCAAGCAAAATTGGATGTGCTTAGGGCATCTAGGCAGCACTCTTAGGGCATCTAGGCAGCGCTAGCCTTTGCTTAAAAACCTCCAAAGAAGGAGATTCCACCACCCTCCGTGGCAACATAATTCCATTACTGAACAGCTCTAACTGTTCATACAGTCGTGACCAACTCTTTGTGACCCCATGGACCAGAGCATGCCAGATCCTCCTGTCTTCCACTGCCTCCCAGAGTTTGGTCAAATCCATGTTGGTTGCATCGATGACACCGACCAACCATCTCATTCTCTGCCATCCCCTTTTCCTTTTGCCTTCTCTTATAGGGAAGATTCAGCTAAAAGGAGTTCTAGGGCTTGCACAGATGGCAGGACTTGTATCAACTTCACAGTGGCATTTCCTTTTTGACATAGATCCAATGGTTCATTCCTCTCACACCTTATTTTTCTATCAGGCATCAACTTAAAGCATCTTTACTTCTACCTGTTCCTAGAAAGAAGCATATGTTTATAGCTACTGGTTTGTATTATTTTCCTTGCATTTTAGGAAATATTTGAAATGTATTATGATTTTTTTTCAGAATATTCAGTGAATATATTCCCTCTCAGAAGACTGAGAGGGGATATGATAGCTATGTTTAAATATTTGAAAGGATGTCACATTGAAGAAGGGACTGGTTTATTTTCCATGGCTTCAGAGACTAGGAAGTGGGGCAACAGTCTCAAACTAAAGGAAAAGATATCCAATTCAAACATTAGGAAGAACCTCATGACAGTTGGAGCTGTTCGGCTATGGAACATGCTGCCATGGAGGGTGGTGGAGTCTCCTTCTTCGAAGGTTTTTAAGCAAAGGCTGGATGGCCATCTGTCGGGAGCACTGTGATGGGGGTTCCTGCATGGCAGGGGGTTAGACTAGATGGCCCTTGAGGTCTCTTCCAAATCTATGATGCCATGATTCTAATATTTTACAAATTTGACATTCGTGATTTTTTTACATAGGTATAATGTAAACTGTAGGTTTATGTACTGCGAATTATCCCAAGCTTTTATGAGGAAAGGCAAAATATACAGTATGATTGAATAAATAAATGGCTAATCCTTATTCATAGTGTGATGTCACAGATATGGGTCAATATTCTACTCCTAAACATCAGTGATGAATGTAGTCTAGCTTGCACGGCCACCTTCCTCCAATGTGTTACTTTAATGCAGAAAACAGTTGACCCCAATATACACTGATTCATTATCCACTGATTCAGTTATCCACAGTTGGCAGAGGAAAAAAAATAAATAATTCAGCAGCCACAAAGCAAGCTATTGTCACAAAGAACAGCTGTAAAGCAAGCTATTGTCACAAACAGCAGCCATAAAGCAAGCTAGTGTCTCAAAACAGCAGTCATAAAGCAAGCTACTGCCAGGAAACAGCAGTTTGGAGGTGGGGGGGCAGGCGTTCTCTCTTATCCATGGTTTTCATTATCCACGGGAAAGACTGGAACCAATCGCCAACGGATACCGGGGTCCTACTGCATAATCACTCCCCCACACTGTCTGTGAGAAGCAATACCTGAGAAACTATCACACTGGCTCCTTAATAACAAAAGATAAGCCACTGTCAGGTATGTTGCTTGTTTGAGTGACCAGGTGCAAACTAAACAGAATTCACTGGCAATCTTACAAGGCCCCACTTTTGAATCTCCAGGTGTTTTAGACTTAACACTCGGAGGTCACTGTGGAAAATGAAGGCCAAAACATTTGGAGGGTGTGGAGGCTAAGAACTGATGCTGCAGAAGACCACATGTGTGCGATAAACAGATATTCAGAAGCAGACACCTTGCTTCTGGAGAGCTACAGGAAATCATTTTAAAACTTCAAAAGTACACTTAAAAGGGGGGAAAACAGCATCCAGGAGTGACACAGTCTGAGTTATTAAAAGCTTGCCTTGAAAGGTATTAGCTTTACTTACCATAAGCAACTTGAAAGAGCTATACTTAAGAACTCCTCTGCCTGTGCTGAGTTGTGCATCTAAGAAGGGGAGGTAGGAAACGAGTACTGTAGCATAATAATACGATACTCAGGTTTCTTCATACTTCATCTCACGAAATCCTCTGGAAAAGTCAGCTTTATGAACTATGACTCCCACCATAGCATATGATCGTTGGGAGTTTTTGGGAGCTGCAGACCAGACGTTTTTCCAGCTCCGATAATAAATATTAGCAAGTGCACCATCTTGAACTCTTATTATTAAATCCCAACAGTTGCAATGAAAAGGCCCACTTCTTCCACCGTAGCTATTAATTTCTGTTTGTTTCCAGGCTACAATTCATTCCAACGGGGGGGGGGGAGAGGCAGGAATCTCTTATCGAGTGAGTTTTTTGTTCGTACACCCTGTTTTTAAAAGACTTTGGTCGGTGACCTACTTCTCTAAAATTTTGTCATCTGGGTCTTCAGCTCCTAAAGTGGTTTTCTTTCTTCACTTACACAGAGAGAGTTTATCCTAGCAGGAATTTTAAGTGTTTTCTACATGTGTTTGAAGTGGGAGGAAGGTCAGGAAGGGAACATCCCTGTCTATATGAATAATACAAAACAGTGAGTTGAATTATGTAGAAAAGGTACACAAAGAGAGCCTTCTCTTTTCCTATTTAATTATGCAAATGATAGTCACCAAGTCTGTGGGTAAATATCATTTTCCCCCCTTCCAGATCCCACTCCCCATTTAAACCTTTCCTGGCTGTCACAGTCATAGATTCATTTTCTTTACCTTTTCTCAGCTGTGCAAACCTTCACCTATGAATCTTACTTCACCACATCTACATATTCCAGAGATTAACTCCTTATGTACCATTCCAATCTCCAGAATCAATTGGCTTCTTCTCAATGCCATTTGCAGGGATTCGTAAGCAGGTGAAGACATCTGCTTGGGAATACCCTGAAGCAAATGGTGAGCCACTGCGTGAGACAGAATGCTGGACTGGATGGGCCGCGGCCTGTTCCAGCAAGGCTGTTCTTATGTTCTTATGTTGTTTCAGTACACCATGCCTACCATTTAGGCCTTTGATAATGAGAGGAAACCAGGAAGGGCTCCCAGATTCTAGGAACAAGACATTTGTGGCAAAATCTTGAAATTAGCCAGGATTAGAAGAGTAAGGTAAGTATGTTAGCCAGTAATCTGTTGCAGCAAAAAACAACAACAAAACCAACCTGTGTTATATGGTACTTATGGCACTAGATGCCTTATGGAGCAGTGGCTAAATTGCAGTACTGCAGGATAGACTCTGCTCAGGACCTGAGTTTGATCCCGAATGGGCTCAGGTAGCTGGCTCAAGGTTGACTCACCTTCCATCCTTCCAAGGTCAATAAATTGAGCACTAACCTTGCTGGGTGTGTATGTGGAGGCATTGTGGAGGCTGCTTAATTAAACTGTAAACTGCCTATACAGAGCTTTAAGCACTGGGTTAGTATATAAGCAATACACTTTTACCCTGAAGATAACCAGAGACTCTCATTACCTTACATGACAGCATAAGGGCAACTGCATAAGTAGTTCCATCTGGTTGACAAATTATCTTCTATACATCCCCACACCCTCCAGCCTAGCAAAGGATCACATCCCCATTCACATGATGGAGAGAGAGCAGAAACAGACTTTGTGCACTCACTTTACTTCAACAGAACTTTGCTCTAACATTTTTTTTAATTTGGCATACATTTTTGTGGACTGCAGCCCACTCCATCAGATGTACATGGGCTGCAAATCCTGAAAACATAAATCAATGAACCTGTAGTTGATGCTCTCATCAACTGCAAGTGATATGTAACGCCACTAACACCTAATGAAAATGCAAGTCACAACTTATTTGTCTGGTTATTCATTCATTCATTTATTTATTTACGGCCAATGGCCAAAATAGGCATATATAACAACAAAATACATAGCGTCAATGTGTATTCCATAATAGTATTTCATATGGTACATAAAATTGGTAGATAAAATTGGTAGATAAAAAGTACAGGTTAAAATTTTGATTAATGCATAAAATTGGTAAATAAAATTGGTAGATAAAGTACAGGTTAAAATTTAACAGCCATTAAAACATGGGTACTATATTTCTTTATCTCCATTTATAATTTGATTTCGAACCCTTAGTGCTACTGCACAGAATTTGGCAACCTGCTTGGTTATTTGGTAACATTTATCAGAAAGGAGCAGACATAAGTAAAAATCTGTTGACCTCCCAGGGAATTTACCTATAATAGGGGAAATAAGTTCTCTGCGTAGGTCTTGATAATACGTACAGAATAAGAGAACATGTTCTACAGTTTCCGGCTGATCATTGGTACATGGACAATTACGGTCTGTTAATGGTAAACCTTGATATCTCCCCTCCAAAAACTTGGAGGGAAGGACATTAAACCGCGCCAAGGTAAAAGCTCTCCTGGAGGAGGAGGATACAATCTGGTTATTGTTATGTGCCATGAAATCACCTCAGAGATCCAGCCCTGATACGGTTGCCAAAGCACATGAGATGTTCCAAGAGTGTTTTACCACTGCCAACCAACAGTGATGTTTCCATGGGTGGGAGGGGATTTGAACCCATGCCTCTTGAGTCCTAATCCAACATCTTACCTTTTGTGCCACACTGACTCTCACTTGTCTTACACTCATGGGAATTTTGCACACCGAATACAGAAGCCTATCCATAAGAACATAAGAAGAGCCATGCTGGATCAGGCCAAAGGCATATCTAGTCTAGCTTCCTATATCTCACAGTGGCCCCACCAGATGCGTCTGGCAGCGCATTAGACTAGATATCTATCTCCTGCTACCACTCTCTTGCATCTGGCCCTTGAAGTACCCCGGTTTTAAGCCTGAAGATTACACATCATGTTCTGTAACCTGTGATGGACTTTTCCTCCAGGAATCTGTCCAATCCCCTTTTGAAGGCATCCAAGCCAGATGCCAACACCACCTCCTGTGGCAGGGAGTTCCATGGGCTCAATCACGCACACCAATGAATGTATCACTCATGCCTCCTTTCTCCCCTCAGTGCAAATGAAAATAACAAAATAAATAATAACACTTTGCTGCCCTTCTATGGCACCCGAGAGGGAAAATAGCCATGTCTCCCTCCCTCTTCCTAATGCCAGCCTTGTGCCTATCTGAGTTCCAAAACGATCTGAAGGACATTTGAATTGGTTTTGGCAGGGAATAAATCATAATTCTGAAGTTTCTCTACCTCTTAAGAGGTAGCCCCCAGCTCCCTGTAGGTTACAGAACCACCAGATTGCCTGTGAATCAGAACTCATGCTTAGCTCCTTCCACACATTGTACATTCAATTCTCTTTGTTTTGTGGCCAGTCACCAGCAAGTAAACATGTGCTTTTCTGCAAGTCTGACTGATCAGGCACTGAGCTTTGAAGGAATGGCATGCCTGGAAGGAAACACACTGCAGTGCCCAGAACTCTCTCTCTCTCTCTCTCTCTCTCTCTCTCTCTCTCTCTCTCTGAACTTGTAATTTGACCCTCCACTAGGTGATGCAATGACCACTTCCTACCCACCTATTCTCCACTCATCTTATATATTCATGTCTTTGACTAATAGCAGTCTGGATGTTGACATAGAAGCTTCCCACCCCCTTAAGCTGGGGGGGGGGACATTTGCACTATACACCACAAGCTTATCTTTCTCCACGATCTCATGACAAAATTCATCTTCCCGCTTGGCATTTCATTTTGATGTTCCCGGCATTAAAAAGTGGATGGTTCCCTCAAGCCATTTCTTCTCTACGAAACTGTAAATTGCCAGGCAATTGGGAAGCAGTTTAGAATACGTACATTGTTAGGATAGGTAAGAGAAATGAGGGCGGGGGTGGGGAGAGAGAATAGGTAGTGGGGTGGAGACAACATATATGCCTCTTCTAATTTTTGAACACTGAATGTAGTCGGGGGGGGGGGGCACAGACCGGATCTGAATCTTCCAACGGCAGCTTTTTCATAACCACTGCAGACGCTTTTCTCCATTTCCATAAAGCCATCTCCATAAAAGAAGTGAAACTCAATAGCTTTATGATAATTAGGGAGTTGGTTTTCCCCCTAAAATGTTAATAAGTCCATTGTTGTCATCTTTTCCTTCAAGAAAAAAAAAAAGAGAGAGAGAGAGAGACCATCTGAAACATGGAACTACAATACATTTCAAAGGCAGGTTTATGGAAGAGTGCAATTCAGAATCTTGTCTGAATCTTTTGGGGGACTAAATTAAGCAGCGCCAGGGTCTGAAAATTGACCCCGGTAACTGCGCCTGGTAGGTGGGGCTTCCTCATTACTTGTTGATCCTTGGGATCACATAACAACGTTCTCAGCTTGCAAATCAGAGGCATTTAGATGATACTGATAGAGATAGGAACAACGATACTCAGAACTGGAAAGGGCACTATGGAACATTGAGTTGTCAGGCAGGCATAGTGGGGAATCGAACACCCATCCTCTGGTTCTAAATCTAAAGGATTGTCCTGGAAGGTTGCATTGCATGGAATGGAACAATATCCAGCAAGGTACTCAGTGTCGGTTTTGTTGCAACCAACATAACAAAGCCTACTACCGCAGTGTGCTGTCTGCCACATTTATCCCAGTATAAGCTTGTGTTGGAAATGTCGAATCCAATGTGTTTTCAGGAGAAGCAGCATTGTAAGTCTAGCCTGTGCAAGCCTATCAGGCCAAGGTCTGAGGAAGTAGATTCGTCCACGAAATGTCACATTAAAATAGAGCCGTTTGTTCTTCAAGTGCTGCAACATTTTTGTCTTCTTTTGTTTTTTGCATCTGATGAAGCAGTGTCCAAAAAAGCTTATGTCACCACCACTCAGCAGTGACAAGTTACAAATAGGCAGTTGCTTATAATTAATCAGTTTTTATTGGTAAAAAGGGTTTAGCCAAGTTACATCAGAATCATAACTTAATGAAGGCCCATGACCACAACTATAAGGATTTACTTTTGATTACAACTACTCAAGCTCTGAAATAGTTTGTTCTGTTAGAGTTTGGCAGAGGCTGATCTGAGGAAAACTGAATGTGGCTTTAATTAAAAATTGCTATTTTTAATTCCTCTTTTTTAAGGAGAAGATAAAATGGCAGGAATCTATAGAGCCGATTGATCTACAGTCTCCCATAGTAGAATTCCCCTTTATTTGTTAGTTTACCTCAAATGACACTTATTTGTTTCTACATTCACTGAAAGACTCTGGTAAATCAGAAAGAATAAAATGTTTCAGTTTACGCATCGTTGTTCTTTTACATAATAAAAATCATATTTAGTGGAAACATTAACTGGTTACATCGCCGAGTTTGACTGGTTGGATAGTTGGATAATTATGAACTAATTGTCTGGTTAAATTGCTGACAGAACACTTCATTTCTGATGCCATAACTCACAAACTGACTGAACAGTACAACTCAACCCTAACTGGAAAAAGGTGGGGAAAAGAATCTGAGGTAGAAAGAGAAGCAATTGGCTGCTACTGAGTTGACTGACAGCAACTCAAATCCAGTCAAGTCCCATCTAAATACTGCTCAAAGGCATCCTATTAGAGTGCAATATATCCCACATGTACTACGAGAGCCTTGTATTTGGAAAGTTGTGTTTTTAACTGCTGTTAGCTGCCCAGAGTAGTGCTTAGGATGGGTGGGGCATTTTATTTCATTTATTTTTAAAAAATCTATCTTGCCTTTCTCCCCAAAATGACCCATTGCAGCTCAAATGAATAAATGTAATTAAAAATGACTCTTTTTTGAGCAAGAATACAGGAACTTCTGTACAAAACACAAAGTTTTTTGTGCAAAACAGAAGCCACCAGGCACACACATGCACGCACGTGCGCACGCGCGTGCGCGCACACACACATACACACAGTGATACTTACGAGTTTAATCCATTCTGAATGCATGCTCATGAGTCGAACAACTCATAAGTAAAAAGTAAAGCACACATATCAAAAAAATTAAAAATAAAATAAAAATCAAACAATTTTTTTAAAAAATGTAAGTAAAGCAGACCGTGTCTAAAATTTGTAAGGCAGCAGTTAATATGCCAACAGTTTTCCACTCTTAAGTTGAATTGCTTGTAAGTAGAGCCACTTGTAATTAGAGGTATCATTGTATACCAGGCCTGCCCAAAGTCCGGCCCGGGGGCCAAATCCGGCCCATCAGGCCAATCTAAGTGGCCCGTGGATGGCTGGCCCACCCCTCCCTCCCCCTCCTTCACCCCATTTTTTTTTAAATCTTCCGCCAACACTGACACCGCTGGGAAGCTTGAGGGGCTCGGTGGGCAGGCCGGCCAGCCATCGCGCAGGCTGCTGCCACCGGCACAGCCAGCAACCACGTGAAGCTAAGTGTGCACACAGAGCGGTGTGTGGGCAGGCCGCCGCCACCGGCATCACCGGGAACCTTGTGAAGCTAGGTGCACACGTGGAGCGGCGCGCAGGTGGGCCACCGGCACCAGCACCGCTGGGAACCTTGTGAAGCTCGGCGCTCATGCGCAGGGTGGCGCACAGGCAGGCCACCGCCAACGGCATAGCCGGGAACATTGTGCGGTTGGGCGCACACGCAGGGCAGTGATTCGGCAGTCTGCACCTCCGGCACTGCTGGGAAGCTTGGACAGATGGGCGGACGCACGGTCTGCCACCACTGGCACTGCAGGGCAATGTGTGGGGGTGGGCAGGCCAGCGGGTCTCTGCCACCGCCAAGGAGCTTTGGGGTGGGCTGGCAGGCGATCCGTCACCACCGCTGGGGAGCTTGGGGGGGTGCAAGGTTGAACAGATCACCTTTTCCAAAGGGCAACCTGTAGCCACGCGCTCCCTGTGCTTCCTTTGGTCCCCACCTTTCTTCTTTCCTCCTTCCCTTGTTCCCCACCTTCCTTCTTTCCTCCCTCCCTTGGTCCTCACCTCCCTCCCTTGTTCCCCACCTTCCTTCCTTCCTCTCTTGCTTTCCACCTTCCTCCCTCCCTCCTTGGTCCTCGCCTTCCTTCCTGCAGGTGGGGTTGCAAGGGGTCAGTGGGTGGGGCTTATGGGTTAGTGGGTGGGGCTTGCAGTGGGGTGGCAGGGTCGGGGAGCAACCGGCCCCTGACACATTCTCAGCTACCAAATCTGGCCCTCCTTACAAAAAGTTTGTATATTAAAAAAGTTTGTATATATAACACAGGTACCACTCTGTGTGTGTGTGTGTGTGTGTGTGTGTGTGTGTGTGTGTGTGTGTGTGT
>JAHTLZ010000007.1:47222626-47257752 GCA_023846285.1 Phrynocephalus versicolor | reverse complement strand
TGTGTGTGTGTGTGTGTGTGTGTGTGTGTGTGTGTGTGTGTGTGTGTAGATAGATAGATAGATAGATAGATAGAGAGATAGAGAGATAGAGAGAGAGAGACATACTGCAGAAAATGTCTACAAATGCAAAAGAGACACAAGAAAGGCTCTTTGTCTTGCCCAAGAGAGAGAGAGGATAAGTATCTCAAATTTTCACGCCCGTGAGATCTAATGAAACAAAAATATACGTCTCTTAATTAGGATGTAGTGGTACATGTAAGGGGCCTGGGGATGGAGGTAAATGCTATCCACAAGGTGCCCACTTCTGTCCAGTTCGCATAGCAAGGGGTCATGGTGTTCAAGGGGATTCTGGGATTTGTCATCCAGGTGAAAAGTGACATTTCCAACCAGTGTTCCCGGAGTCGTGGCAAAGACACACACCCGCACGAGCTTCCTTCAAAACAAAGGTGATGAGGGAATAAAGTGTCAGACCGAGTGAGGGCCTTGCCATGTGAAGATGAGGATGGGAAATGGGAGCAAGAAGCCAAAGTCTGAATATTCATTAGAAGCAACCAGGACTTTTGCCTACAGGCTCACAATATTTATGTATTTCAACAAAGGCCAGTCGTTTCTGCCCATGTAGAATTATTATCAGTTTGACATTCGTATGTTAGGACACCTGGAAGACACGATTTTTGACAAGGGCGTCTTCTATTTGCATGCATTTGTGTCCTCTGGGGTATATGGAACCTGTTCAAAGGATTTGGTTTGGTACCCTACAGTAATTTATTTAGTTCTGCTATTATTTTGTTTAATTCCACACTAGAGGGGACATGTTCAAGATTCGGTTATTTGTCAGTATAATGCGAAAAGACAAACCCTTCCAGAGATGATAAAGCCAAGTGAAAAGGGCTACTTCTGCCTTCTTTTCAGCAGAGTGAAGAGAAGAAGGGGTGTGGAGAGCGATCAACAGACAGACAGACTAAACACCCCAAATTTTGTCATCTTATTCTACAACAATCCCACTCTGGATGTGTCATGGGATTACAAATACAGTGGACCCTCATATAACTAACGGTTTGTATAAGATAAAATCCGTACAACATAAAAAACCAGAGATAGGGGAAATTTGCTTAACAGAATTGATTATGGGGTGAATCTGTACAACATAAAAATAGTCATGATTAGGGATTACTCTGTTTTCAATGCATTCCTGTGGGAAATTGTATAAAGGAAAATTTGCTTAACAGAATTTCATTTGGAATGGATTAATTCCTTTATGCAAGGTACCACTGTACTCATTAAGGCTGATACTTCACATCCATCTGTTTGCGGTCCTGCTGGGGACAGGTACGAAGAAATCTAACCTCACGTCCATTGCGGGATGAGAGGAGTTCATCGTAACCACACCCCCTGAACTGCGATCTAAGCGGGATGAGAGATTCCCCTCCCTGGTCTCGGGAATCTCCTCATCTCGCTTCTCGTTCTGATACGAGTACCCATGAGGTAAGGCTCTTCACGCAACGTGCCATTCTCCATCTAGTGGCAGGAGTGCGAAGTGGCATTCGCCAGTACATTCCCTATGGAGTCAGCAACGCAGTGCAGAGAGATTAAAAGACAAATGCCTCAAACTTAGTTCTGTAACGCATTGAAGGCAAGGCTTCAGAGAAACGAAACATCAAAAAACGGAAGGTCGGGCCGGGAAAAACAAATTTCACATCTCATCATGGAACGAGGACGTGCGGAAACAGTCATGCCGGTATAATCAATCACGCCCGTGCGTACACAGGAACAGGGACAGAACTGGAAGAAGACCACATGACCGTGACCGACATCAACACGCAACAAACTTCCTCCCGGGATGAGAGTGGACATGAAGTAACCGTCTAAGAAAGACAACAATGTTGAGAGAAGTAGAAGGTAGTGGGAAGAGAGGATGACTGAACACGATGATAAGACGGATTGACTCGGTCAAAGAAGCTGGGGCCTTGAATTTGTAAGACCTGAGCAGGGCTTTTTAGGACAAGGCCGTTCTTGCGGAAGGTTGTGAATTCCTTGGAGCAAATTAGAAACAACTTGACAAGCTGCTTGGAGGCCACCGATCTCTTTCCATTTCCTGCCTGACCTTTAAATCAGATTTCGACCAGGTACCTTCTGAAATAAGAGTCCACCTTTAGAAACAGACCAGTCTTCGAACAGCCCCGCAGGTGGAAAGCTATCTTCTGGCCAGGCAGATACAGAATTGACATTTCAAGCATAACAATGTTATACAGGCTCAGCTCTAAGTAGCTGTTTTGGTACTTGGGTTTTCCTGTTATTTCCACCCTCCTTAGCTTCTGTGAGATTGGCCTGTGAAGGGAGAGGATAACATAAAGGGGGCAACCAACAGTGTTTGAGCACACATTAGGCTTATGGGTTCTGCAGTGGGCTCAATGGTTTTGAGCTTCTTCTGCCCTGTTAAGGGCAGCTGGAAATTATATACAGTGGCACCGTGTATAAAGGAATTAATTCGTTGAGCAATTTTTTCTTTATACAAATTTCCCATAGGAATGCATTGAAAACAGAGTAATCCCTAATCACTACCATGTTTATGTTGCATGGATTTGCCCCACAGACAATTTTGTTAAGCAAATTTCCCCATCTCCAGAATTTCTTATGCTGTACAGATTTTATGTTATACAAACCAATTGTTATATGAGGGTCAATTGTATATACTTATAGTGAAGAGGTTCATGCCCTTCTAGCAGAAAAACTGGCTAGGTTTTGGATTTCTGCTTAAATTCGTCTTGCAGCACAACAGAAGAGCAGAGACACACAGAACAGAATAGCTTCAAGTTTGCCAGAGCAGACCACCCCTTTCTTCCTTGTGGACTGGCACTTACAATCTCACAAATGCACTTCGAGACTGAAATGTTTCATTACTTGCAACCGAACAGATCAAAGAGCAAGTTAAAAACACAGCAGGTTTCTATAACAGACTTCAGCAGACTCTAGCAAGGGGGGAAACAGTGAGCAGAGAGGCGGGGCTCACTTGGAATTCAGAGGAAGGGAATGATTGGTTAGTGCTGGATCGATTGGCAGTTACTTCGGCCCATAAAGGTTCCCCCACCCCAGCCAAATCTTCTCCAGGAAGCACAGAGGGTTGTAAAGACTCCAACTCATGCAACCTAAGCCACTGGCTTGGTCATAGAACCAGGATGCGCAGGAAAAACAGTGCTTCCTGTTTCTGCAAAGTAACAGAATACACAACACACACACAGACACACACACTCCCCTTTGCATTTATGCAATCTTGCTTCCCCATAGCAGCTTCTGATCTTCTACACAAAGCCATCTCTGCTGCAACATGCTGATGGCGTCCTGCAAACACTCTCCCATAGCACTGCCATAAATAATTAAAGCCAAACTATACATGTCAAAATAAATTAGAACACTGCCTCATGCTGCGTTGCACCATTGATTCCCACCAGCCTCTCTGTTCCCTCCACCTCCTATGCATTTGTTTGCTAACTGGGAAGAATCCACTGTTTTTCAAGGGTCAGGCACCATATATCCAGTTTTGCTTCTGTTACAGCTAGCCCGCTAACACTTGTTTACTAAGCCACATTTGTTTCACCCACCGTAGGGCAGTCTCGCTTCTGAAAGGGTAAAAAGGTAAAGGTAAAGGTAAAGGTTCCCCCCCCCACAAACCTGCGTGCTAGTCGTGTCCGACTCTAGGAGCGGGGCTCATCTCCGTATTCAAACCGAAGAGCCAGCGTTGCACAAGTCCGTGGCAATGTGGCCAGCATGGCTGCAAGGAACCACTGTTTTACCTTCCCGCTTTTTATAACAGTACCTATTTATCTATTTACATGTACATGCTTTCAAACTGCTAGGCTGGCAGGAGCTGGAGTTAACAGCAGAAACTCGCTCCGCTGCGTGGCACCCGGGATTCAAACCGCTTAGCTGCCAACTTTGTAGCTGACAGTTTTCAGTGCTCTAGCCCGCTGAGCCTCTCCTTATATCCTATCCATTCTCTGCTTCTTGGGAAGAGATGCTAACAATGCCTTCTGAAATACAAATCTCTGTGTACATGCGTATGGATTGAAGCTGGGGAATACTGTAGTTCTCCAGATGTTGTTGGGCTTGAGCCAACAGGCACGGATGGAGCCCAGCCACATCTGGAGGGCCGCAGGTCCCCCAGAAGAGCGCTAACATTTGCCACATTTTAGACTTATATCCCATATCCCCAGAAGTTGAATGACATGCTTGGGTGGCTAACGGATACCTACGTTTCATATGCTTGTAAGCGCATTTTCAGGAGCAAAAAACACCAAAAAGGTTGCTTAGAGACACCAGTTACTAAATATATTTTCAGTTAAGGTATAATTGGTCCTGTCTCACCCTCTGGATAATTAAGCGTTTCCTGAAATCCAGCCATTAGAATGGCAAGAGGAACAACAGGGTAAAATCTGGTTATCACTCATATACAGCAAACCCAGCACAAGGATCTCTCACAGGAATTCTTTGGCAAATAAAAGAACTTAAGCAAGCGACGAGCTTGGCTCTCTTTCTTTCCAATAGGAGCCCAAGGAAAGTAAAAGTGGCATAGCGCTGCTTTGGTATAGAAGATGGAGCAGCTTCTGATAATTTACCTGAATCCTCTGCTCCTCGCAGAGAATATGAGGAGAGAGTTGTGGGCCTCATCTCATTTGTGCTTTACTTTTAAGGGATTCAGTGGGAGCAGATAGATTACAGCAGCTGGTGGAAACTAGTGGTGGAAACGGTGGTAGTTTTGTGGATACAGTATTTTGTTTTTGTTCAGTTGTTCAGTCGTGTCCAACTCTTCGTGGTCCCATGGATGAGAACACGCCAGGCCTTCCTGTCTTCCACTGCCTCCCGTAGTTTGGTCAAATCCAAGTTGGATGCATCAATGACACCATCCAACCATTTCATTCTCTGCTGTCCCCTTTTCCTTTTGCCTTCAATCTTTCCCAACATCAGGGACTTTTCCAAGGACTCCTCTCTCCTCATGAGGTGGCCAAAGCACTGGAGCCTCAGCTTCAAAATCTGTCCTTCCAGTGAACATTCAGGGTTGATTTCTATCCTCTTAGCTGCTACCCATGATTTCAGTATCCATGGGGGCTTGGATACAGTGTACAAAATCATTAAATACAGTTGGAGCCCCTTTATCCATAGATCAGCACTCACTGATTCACTTTTCCATGGTCTGAAAATATTAAAAATATTGAAAAATGGGTGTGGGGGGAGAGATTTTCACATGTATTACCAGAACTCTCCACTTGATGATGCCAAAGACTGTGCTATGAATACTTGTTAGTGAGGAATACATAGTAGGTCTCTGGTGCCCTCTAGCGGTGAATTTTGGTAATACATGTGAAATAATCTATCTATCTATCTATCTATCTATCTATCTATCTATCTATCTATCTATCTATCTATCTATCTATCTATCTATCTATCTATCTATCTATCTATCTATCCTGTTAGCTGCTACCCACAGTTTTTGGTATCCATTGGGGCTTTGAACTAAATTCCTGCATAAATGGGAGTCCTTCTGTAGTTACAAACCATCATACCCTACATGGTAAGCACATCAAAACGTATTACTGGATAACATGGCACATATTTCCATAAATCAGCATGAGAGCCTTGGGGTTGTTAATAGCGATCGCGCGATGCCAAGCGGCCCAGAAAAAAAGTTTTAAAAATAAAAAAACCCTGATTCCCGGCCAAAAAAGCAGGCGAAAATATGCCTGCCTGAGGGCACCTACCAGAGGGGTGGTTTCTGGGGGGGGCACTCCAGCCTTCCCCCCTCCTGTGCTGGGCTGCTGGTACCAGGCTGGGAGGGGGCATCCTCGGTGTCTCCATTTGCCATGCGGTGTGGGGGGGTCCAAAATGGCGACCACAATATTTTTTTTGAAATCATGGTCCAAAAACCCACCAAAGCACCACAGAAACATGTGAAAATTAGCTATTTTAAATGCTTGAATTTTTACAGTAGCAGCAGTGGGTTTTTCTTGCAATAAAACGTCTCCATTGATTTTATTTTATTTTATTTTAATTTTATTTTTTTACACCTGCGCACGCGCAAGGATGGGCTGACCATGGGATGGGACGATGCAAATTTTTGGAGCCATTCCACCGATCGCATGGCCAGGTTTTGCTGATGCTGAGACTTGCTGGCACCAGGCTGGGAGGGGGCATCCTCGGCGTCTCCATTTGCCATGCGGTGTGGGGGGATCCAAAATGGCGACCGCAATATTTTTTTTTAAATCGTGGTCCAAAAACCCACCAAAGCACCACAGAAACATGTGAAAATTAGGTATTTTAACTGCCTGATTTTTATAGTAGCAGCAGTGGGTTTTCTTGCAACAAAACGTCTCCATTGATTTTATTTTATTTTATTTTTATTTTTTTACACCTGCGCACGTGCAATGATGGACTGGCCATGGGACGGGACCATGCAAATTTTTGGAGCCATTCCACCAATCGCATGGCCAGGTTTTGCTGAGACTTCTGGATGTGCCAGAGAGGGCATTAAAAGCCCACCAACCCTAAGCCTAATTGTAATCCTAACCCTAACCCATACGCCAGTACACTGTGTTCTTAGTGGGCCAGAGGCACCCAGAGGTACAGCCCACCCACCTTAACCTTAACCGTTACCCTAAGCCTAGCCCTTACCCCCTAACCCCATGCTCTGGGAACTGGAAGTCAAGTCGCATTAAATCGCGGCGGTAACGACAAATGACACAACGAAACGACAAATTTTTGAAAAAATTCGCGAAAAACGGAAACGAGCCGAAACGGACCCGTCCCGAAAAACGACAACTCGGAAAAAAAATTTTCCTGGTCGTGCCCATCTCTAATCAGCATCATTATTACAGTATTGAATAATAGTGAGCCAGGTTTTACAAAACAAGTCTATACTGGAATTCTGGTACCAACATTGTGAGTCCAGCACTGGGATTAATTAATTTATTCTTAGAATCCAATGCACTAATATATCACAAAAAGCTAATTACATTTTTATATGTAGCAGCTAGAAAACAATTGCTCAAAAGACAGCTGTAGAAATCTCAATGTGTGCCTGGGAATCCATGGAAATTAGCTTCGATTCTTACTTTTGTTAATTCAGCATGGGCAACCCACGGCCTATGGATAGCATGTTTTTTCACTTTCTGCTCCTGTGCACATTAGGAAAAATCCATGTTCTTTGGGAGTATGTATCTTGCTTGAAAGCGTAAGTGGATTTGTAAAGCTGCTTCTGAACTCAGTCCAAGTTTGGCTACTACAGAAGAAACTGACACAGCAAAGAGAGAGAATATCAGCCAACGATGCATAAGAGACTGAGCGGGAAAATCTTCTAACCGTCTTATTATAGGCCATAATCTGCCTTTTGCTAGAGCAAACTATTTCACTTTCTTGCCTGGAGTTATTTACTCTAGGAGTTTCTCTCTTGGGCCCCACTTTCACGTTTCTCCGATTTGGCCCTTCCAGCTAGAAATACCAGCGGTTGAACTTCAACACAACAATACATGTAAGAGGAAGAACCACCCAGAGGAACTTGGGAATCCACCAGATCTCCAGCTCTGCTCATACAGCTTTCCTCACATAGACGCAATATGGGTACCAGCCATCAGCTATGGCGTGCTGCAGTGTGCACGGTTATGCAGCTTTGGTCAAGTCTTGCATTGCTTATGCAGATCATGGTGTGTCTCCAAACTGCACTACCGAAACACCAATTAACTACCCATTCCATCTCTTGGCTGGCTGTTGGGCCACTTGATGTTCTTGTGTCTCCTTGGACATCGGCCCTGCTGAGCACAGCCAATACTGAAGGATGATGGGTTTTGAGCACTGACAACATTTGGAATCCCAACTGTGGCCCAGTCCTGAGAGGAATCTGAAAAAAAATACTTGAAATATTTCTCTCCTCTTTGATATTTTTAAGTCTTGTCTCTTTGCGACCTCTCCTTGTACTAGTGAGATTTGTGGACTGCCTACAAAAACATGACTTACATAAGAACATAAGGACAGCCATGCTGGATCAAGCCAAAGGCCCATCTAGTCCAGCTTCCTGTATCTCACAGTGGCCCCACCAGATGCGTCTGGGAGCGCACGAGACTAGAGATCCCTCTCCTGATACTACTCCCCTGCCTCTGGCCCTTGAAGTACCCTGGTCTTAAGCCTGGAGATGACACATCTCCATCATGGTTTGTAACCTGTGATGGACTTTTCCTCCAGGAATCTGTCCAATCCCCTTTTGAAGGCATCCAGGCCAGATGCCATCACCACCTCCTGAGGCCTGTGGATGTTGCCAGGAATTGAAGTGAAGTTGACTGGGCAGTAATTATTTGGGTCCTCCCCCCCCCTTTTGAAGATAGAGACAATATTCGCCCTCCTCCAGTCTATGGGGACTTCCTCTGTTCTCCATGATTTCTCAAATATTATTGCCAATGTTTCTGAAATTACTTCTGGCAGTTCTTTTAATATATTTGGGTGTAATTCATCTGGCCCAGGAGACTTAAATGCATTTAATGTTTCCAGGTATTCCTGTACTACCGTCTCTACCTGTTCTACGTTGCAATTCCCGTTGTACCTCATCTACTCTTTGTGCCAAGGGAACTCCCTTTTTGGAGAAAACTGAGGCAAAGAAGATGTTGAGTAGTTCTGCCTTGTCCCTGTCTCCTGTTAGTAACTGATTATCATAGCCACACAGAGAGCCTATGATTTCCTTATTTTTCCTTTTGCTGCAGATATAACTAAAGAAACCCTTTATACTAGCTTTAATCTCTTTGGCAAGTTCAGTTTAAACACTAGGAAGAACTTCATGACGGTTAGAGCTGTTCAGCAGTGGAATATGCTACCACGGAGAGCGGTGGAGTCTCCTTCTTTGGAGGTTTTTAAGCAGAGGCTGGATGGCCATATGTCAGGAGAACTGTGATGGGGGTTCCTGCATGGCAGGGGGTTGGACTGGATGGCCCTTGAGGTCTCTTCCAACTCTATGATTCTATGATTCTAACTCACCATAGATATGGCAATCCTACTGCATTTCTCTACTTGAAGGGGAAGGAAAGGACTCTCTTTGTGATGATTTATTTCTTTAAAATATATTGTGTTTTAACAAGTAAGCAACTTACACCATTAAAATGTAACATTAACAAAAGTAATTCTACAGATACTAAAATCAGCAAATGCCACAATAAAAGATTGTAAACTGAACTGTAAGCTGACCAGAGGCCTTTGGGTACTGGGCGGCATAGAAGCTGTATAAATAAACAAATAAACAAAAGCAACACCAGAAAGAGACTCAAAGCAACAAGGCACAACAAAAATCCCTCTCAGATAGGCATTCACTAAGGGAAAGCCTTCTGATGGACAGTTGGTGCTATACTGATGGTGACCTGTGGTAGAGTGGTAAATCTGGAAGCACAGATGCTCATCATTAGTGTTCTCATGAGTAGCCCAAACCTCAAGAGTCGAAAAACATCACCAATGGGATTCGTTCATACAGTAGGACCCCAGTATCCACTGGGGATTGGTTCCAAGCCTTCCTGTGGATAATGAAAACCGTGGATAAGAGAGAATGTCAAAATGTTCCCTAAAACTGCTGTTTTGTGATAGTAACTTGCTTTACAGCTGTGTTTGCAACATTAGCTTGCTTTACAGCTGCTGTTTGTAATGGAGCTTGCTTTACGGCTGCTGTTTTATGACAGTAGCTTGCTTTACAGCTGCTCTTTGTGACAGTAGATTGCTTTGCGGCTGCTGAACTATTTATTTATTTTTTTTCTGCCAGCTGTGGATAACTGAATCAGTGGATAATGAAACAGTGGATATGGAGGTCCTACTGTATTTACAAGTGAAGAGCACTGGTGGGATTACATTGGTCAAGATAATGGCTCTTCATTGTTCACTGAGCACCAAACTATCCTCAGAACGTCTGCATTACAACAGAAATAGTCTGTTATGATATGCCACACATACTGTTCCTCAGTTGTAACTCATTGTGATGCACAAGAGAGCATGCATGTCATTGTACCTGTTAGCGCTGAAACAGCATACAAGGCCATCTTGTAGCAAATCTGACTGATGACCTTTCTGGCTCATTTGTCGAACTAACAGCCTCTCTCTTCAGGAGTTCAGGTAGAAATCTTTCCCGGCATCTGTTATGTGATATCCTTTAGCTAGCTGTAGCGGGAATTGAGTGTGGCCAGTGTGGTGTTATGGATAGACAGACAAGGACTCTAGAGAATATGATTCAGTTCCTCGCTCGGCTATGGAAACACACTGAAAGAATGGAACTGGTAAAGCCAGTCCTTAAATTCAATACTTTGAAAGCCCTGTCAGCTACACTGTAAGTTGGCTTTGACTTGGGCCGTTACTTCACGTCTCTTTCTTCCCTCTTTCATGTCCCACTTGGGACCGGTACAAAAAAAAACTTACTTCACATCCATAGCGTGACAGCGGAAACTCGTCTCGACCACACACCCTGAACCGGGAACAGAGCATGACAAGCCGTAGCTGCCCCTGGGCTGGAGAATTCTCTTGTCACGCTTGGTTCCTGGTTCCTGTTCCGAGACAAGGGTCGTGAAGTAACGGCTGTGGCCATGGAGGTGGGAGAGGAAAGAGGGAAGAAAGGGACGTGAGGGGTGAGGGTGGGTGGGCTAGGGAAGAGAAGCTATGGGTCCTGCGTCCCAGCGAGGACTCATTTTTTTTCCTGCCAGAAGGGAATCTCACCAGTCGCTCTGATCGGACCCAGGCCTGGGACAAGAGCCTAGGTGCCTTTGCTCCTCCATCCCACCCTCTTCCCAGGGACAGGGGGTAGGCGGCTGCGGGGAGGGCAAGTTGCATCACCAGCTCCGCCGCCAGCAGGCGCAGAGGAACGTCAGGCCCATGGCCAGCACCGCAGGTGGGGCTGAGCTCTCCATGCCTGCTCGCCTGCCAGCCCGCAGACTGCTGAGTTCAGGGTGAGGGTGTCTTGGCCCACCACCCACACTGCCGCTGCCGCCGCTCACCAGTGGCAAGTGGTGACATTGCAGCCAGGGAGATCCAGTAGTTGTCCCAAAACAAGGATGTGAAGTATCAAATGTCACAATGCAAGTAATCACGCCCGTGGGTAAACGAAAACTGGGACTGAACCGTGACGAAACCACATGACCGTGAACAATGCTGTCACGGGAACGAACGTAATCGCGGAACGAGGTAGGACGTGAAGTAACCACCTTGATGGCACAAAACATCATCATCATCATCATCATCAACAACAACAACAACAACAACAACAACAACAACAACAACAACAACAACAACTGGGATGAATACCTGGCTGTTTGTATGCAAAAGCATGTGGTTTATCTCAGACTCAGGACCCTACTCTTTTACTGGAAGGTTCCCAGAAATAGGATATATGGTGTGCTGGAAAAAATCATTCTTCAGAGCATCCCAGAGGGCAATTTTTACATGAGAGACAGGATGTCTGTTTTAGTACAAGCAAGCAAACGTGATGGAAATCCAGCCCTTTCAGTGAAGGACACATTTGGTTGCACAATTCACACCTTTCCTGTGAAATTCCTGCCCCATTTGATAAGCTCGATTCTCAATATCTGGGTTTGTATGGATGCGCATCGGCCAAGAGAGAAACTAAAAATACCTGCATTTAGTTCTGGGTTAGCTAAACACTCTTGCAGAGTTGTCTTGAAATATTTTATCACACTTCTCTACCTACTTGAGAAAATTAGGGGCATGTGTGTGAAATTTTACATACCACATGAGAAGTCAGCACCGATAGTTTACTGCTCATCAAGGCAAGCCAGGTGACTGAAGTAAAACTGATTTCAATCATGATTTACAACAGGCCTGGCCAACAGGTAGACTGTGGGCTACCAGTAGCCGCCGGCCATCAATAAAAAATGTGAGGGGATAAGTTCTCTACCTCTCCCTCCCCCACCCCAAGGACCACCACTGCTCCAGCAAAGTTCTGGGTCTGCCAGCCCACTGTCTCAGCCGAGTGGGGTAGCTCAAGGGCCGCGGCACAGTCCCCTGCTCCCCCTCCCAGCCAGATGATTGGCATGCCACTGTTTCGTGACAAGCAGAGTCACTAGTGTGGAGCAGAGGAAGGGGAGGAGACAGTGAGAGGCGGAGTCACAGGTGTGTCCACCACCTTTGCGTGGTGATGTCTCCCCTCTTCTTCTCCCCTGGATAATTCCTTCCTCCCACCCCCATGGCTACCTCCCAGAGACCATGATCCGCCACCACCACCACCACTCCTCCTGCTCCCCTTCTGAGCCATTCCCTTCTTGTTGTGCTGCCATTGCAATGTGATTGCCACACTGCTGGCTCAGCCCACCCCAGCTGTGTAGCGAACATGGCAGAGGTTTGTGAGAGCTGCAGGCGGCAGCGATAGTGGCAGTGACAGCAAGGGAGCTGGAAAGGAGAAGGGGGAAAAGAGGAGGAGGCCGGAGGGGGAGGAGAGTTGAGTCAGGCCCCAGGCGGGTTGGGAGGGTAAGAGCACCTTTTTAAAAAAAAGTCTTCCAGCAGCCTGGGCAAGCATGCACACATCTCCATTGCACCCGCCCACACCAGCTTCAGTGGGTGCAAAGGAAGCATGTGAATGGTCAGCCTTCCCATAGGAAAGCACTGAACTATGTTCCCTCCAGAATGCATTAATTGATTTTCAATGCATTTTTATGGGAAACTGCTGCTCTACTTATATATATTTTTTTACTTATGAGCATGTGCTCAGAACGGATAAATTTTGTAAGTAGAGGTTTTAGTGTAAGAACATAAGAACATAAGAAGAGCCCTGCTGGATCAGGCCAACGGCCCATCTAGTCCAGCTTCCTGTATCTCACAGTGGCCCCACCAGATGCGTCTGGGAGTGCACGAGACTAGATATCTCTTTCGTGATATCACTCCCCGGCATCTGGCCCTTGAAGTACCCTGGTTTGGGCTGGAAAAAGTAGACCTTGGCCTGTTCAAAGTTGGACAGCCCTGATTTACAACATCACCACACAAAAACCCAAATTAATTGTGTTTTTCCCCCTTCATGCAACAGTGTGCTTGTATCTGCTGTTACCTTCATGTATCTTTTCCACAGTACAATACACATTTTCACAGTCTCCTCACCCAGATTTATTTTGATTTCTGTCCTGCAACCATTTGGCCCAAGGCTGCTCTGGGAGATGAAGATGGACTCCAACTCCAAAAAAATCCTTTGCGCACTGACACCTTCAGTGTCTGAAAATGTTCATTTTTACGTCAGAGATCAATGTGTGACTGTGTGAAAAAAGTTACTAGGTAATGACAGACAGAATTTGCATTGCCTATAAAAAAAATCCCTTCTGAAAGCAATCCAAAGTTTCCAATAATTTCCAACAATGCTCATAATTCTACTACTATTCATGTATGTTTTGAATTACTTGTCCCAAGTAATTGTAGATGTGATCACTCATATCTTAGTGACATACTTCATTGGTTCCAAACTTTTTGTCCCCAAGATGGTCATGGACTACAACTCCCACAAATCCTGGCTGAACTGCTAGTAGTGAAGGTTTCGGGGCATTGTAGCTGAAGAACATCTGGTGAACCAAGGTTTGGAACCTCTGACTATACAACAGGGATGCTCCCAGTATATCATCAGTTCGCAAGAATTAGACATGGCAAGTTAGACAGCCTTTATATAAACACCAATAGTATACCAGCCAGCATGTTGTGTTGACACAAAGAGAGAATGAGAGAAAGAGAGAGAAAGAGACTTCAGTCATCCTTGGAAACCTGGGCTAAGATCAGGTTTATTTCTTCTTACATAAGAACATAAGAAGGCCCATCTAGTCCAGCTTCCTATATCTCATAGTGGCCCCACCAGATGCGTTTGGGAGCGCATGAGACTAGATATCTGTCTCCTGATACCACTCCCCTGCATCTGGCCCTTGAAGCAGCCTGGTTTTAAGCCTGGAGATTACACATCTCCATCATGGTTTGTAACCTGTGATGGACTCTTCCTCCAGGAATCTGTCCAATCCCCTTTTGAAGGCATCCAGGCCAGATGCCAACACCACATCCTGTGGCAGGGAGTTCCGTAGACTAACAACGTGCTGGGTGAAAAAATATTTTCTTTTGTCTGTTCTTACTCTCCCAGCCCTCAAATTGAGTGGATGTCCCCTAGATCTGATATTTTGTGAGAGGGAGAAGAGCTTCCCTCTATCCACTTTACTCATACCCTGCATTATTTTGTACGTCTCAATCATATCGCCCTGCAGGCTGTTTTATTTTCAATCCCCTTTTTGATAATCCCTAGCATGGAATTGGCCTTCTTCACCGCTGCCACACATTGGGGAGACACCTTCATAGAGCTGTCCACCAACACATCAAGATCTCTTTCCTGATCCATCACGGATAGCTCAGAGCTCCTGAGTTGATAGATAAAGTTTGGATTTTTTGCCCCAATATGCATTACTTTACATTTGGCTACATTAAAACACATTTGCCATTTCGTAGCCCATTCCCCGAGTTTGGTGGGATCCTTCTGGAGCTCTTCACAATCTTCTCTGGTTTTTACCACACGGAAAAGTTTTGTGTCATCTGCAAACTTGGCATATAACACAAAACAGTAATCCCCCGCCTATTAAGGGAGTTAGGGACCCAACTCGACCCACAATAATGGACAATCCGCAATATGCAGACTCTGGCTCAGGTTGGGACTTGGGGCCTATCTGGGGCCTCCAACACTTACCCCAGTTTTCCGGAAGTCACTTCCAGTTCGCTGGAAACCCGTCAGAGGCCCGTTCGGGGCAGCACCATGCCTGGGGTAAGTGTGGGAGGCCTCAAACAGGCACATGCAGCTTGCCCCAGGAGCCCTTTGTTTCATATACTTAGGTCCTGTGATATACCAGGACCGCTGTATATGAAACACAAAACGGTGAGGAACGGCTGTATTGCTGTGAACAAATATTTATTTATTTATTTATTAGACTTTTACCCCGCCCATCTTCCGAAACGGAACTCTGGGCGGCTTACAGAGCTGAACAAATCAGCAGAGAATACAATAGGGCAACAACAAATTAAGACAACACCGGTAGAGAACAACAAACAATGGTATAAAACGACGTAGTAAAATAGCTTGGGCATCATCACAATAATGTATCTTTTTTCCCAAGAGGACCCAAGGTAACCTACAATATTGAACACAAACAATATAAAAGCTAGAAGGGGGGGCAAATAAGAGAACAACAAAATGAAAGAAAACAAGAAGGGGTCTAACTCTTAGTAAACAGGTTGAGAGAAAATGCCTACTTGAAAAAGGCATCTAAGTTCATAAGTAGACATTGGAGCAATTATTAAAACAATAATTCTAATAGGAGACAGGTGTCCTTTGGCCCTACCTCAAAGCAAAAGATAAGGGGAAATAGGTCACTTCCTTCTCAGATATACCACATTGGTAAGTCAGGAGTGTGTGCACTGCACTCAAACTTCCTCTGAAACACACCCTGCAAGGTTCCCACGGTGCTCACAACTTGGGGTTCAATCCCAGGTAGCCAGCTCAAGGATGAGTCTGCCTTCTATCCTTCCAAGGTCAGCAAACCAGTACCCAGCTTGCACGGGGGGGGGGGGGGAATGTGTATAATTGTAAACTGCACAGAGAGTACTTTATGTGCGGTCAGTATATAAGCCAGGCCTGCCCAAAGTCCGGCCCATCAGGCCATTCTGAGTGGCCCGTGGCTAGCCGGCCCACCGCTCCCTCCCCCTCCTTCACCCACAGATTCCCCTGTGGTGGCCACTGGCCACGGCTCCCTGTGCTTCCTTTGGTCCACCTTCCTTCTTTCCTCCCTCCCTTGGTCCTCACCTCCCTCCCTCCCTCCCTTCCTTGTTCCCCACCTTCCTTCCTTCCTTCCTTCCTTCCTTCCTTCCTTCCTTCCTTCCTTCCTTCCTTCCTCTCTTGGTCCCCACCTCCCTCCCTCCCTCCCTTGGTCCCTGCCTTCCTTCCTGCAGGTGGGGTTGCAAGGGATCAGTGGGTGGGGCTTATGGGTCAGTGGGTGGGGCTTGCAGAGGGGTGGCAGGTTTGGGGAGCAACCGGCCCCTGACACATTCTCAGCCACCAAATCTGGCCCTCCTTACAAAAAGTTTGGGCACCGCTGATATAAGCAGAACACTTTGCTCTGCTCTGCTTTTCCCCCATTGAGATATGGCTGTTAGCCACGCGGAATTTTGATTGTTTGTACTATAAGCCCCATAGTTCTCCATTCTAGGAAGTCCACCAGACAGATACTTGAATGAGGCTAACCTTGGGAAAAGGTCTAATCTGGAAAGATCTGTGGCCCACCTGGGCCTAATTTTGCCCAGCTTCTTCTGCAAGAAAGGCATCTACCAGTTAGCCTGCTTCCTTTCTGAATAGGAAGATCGGTGGAGCTAGGCCTAGACAGACTACAAAGCCTTTCAGTTTAGGCCTTTCTCCTAGGCGAGTCACATTTAGTTGTCTGAAGTGGAACTTCCAGATTGGCTGAGCAAAGCTTGGGGTAAATTGTCTCTTGGGAGTACAACTCCCTGGATCTGCTAGTTACCCATGACCACTGAGGGAATTGTACTTCAAATGGAAAGCAAGTTTTTCAAATCCTGATTGTGAGGAAACTTGACATCAATCAAACCGTTTTCCTCTCTTTCTTCCACAAAAATATCCCTAAGCATGGAGCACCTACTGACAGAGAACTGTCCCACCATTACAGACTTTCTAGAGATCAGTTTGATACTCAGCGTCAGCTTAGACAAAGAATATGAGCTAACAGAATCAAATTACAAGAAAGGAGATTTTGGCTAAACATTAGGAAGACTGTCCTAATAGGCTGTATGATTGTTGACCGTGTTTGTCACTGAAGGTGTTGGCATATCTTTCATTAGCAGTTTATAAACATTGGTAAGATGACTGTATGTTAGGACTGTTTTAGTTGAGATTCCAGCTGTACAGTTGCATGTTTCCACAATCTCCTTGCAACCTATGATTCTATGACTCTAGGAACCTGCAGTTCTACAGATTTGTTGTATGCAAGCCAGAATGTATTCTTGAGTCATATGAGATCATGATGAGGTCCAGAACTGTCCATGAGAAATGGTGACTCCATGAGATAATTCTCTCATATAGATGTTGACATGAAAAGGTTTTTACAGAGAGCAGATCCAAGGGATATAAAGAACTAACAGTAGATGAGGCGAAAAGATTTGCAAGGAGGTTGAACTTCGGGAGATATGGAAAAACTTCCATTCCCGAGGGGATTTCTATTCTAATTCCTTCTTTACCTTCAGAAATGTTCTTCCATACCATTTTCACAAATCCTTTGTGTGCTAGCTTTGTTTCAACCCATCGGGGGAAATAGAAGATCAAACGGGACCGTGATGGGTTTTATTTCGCCTGTGGATTTGGGAGATGTTCTGAAGTCCTCAAGAGTGAAAGACCGGGACTTACAGGATGCGTCACCAAATTTCTGTTATAAAATACAAGTGACAGCCATCACACATGAGCCCATCTAGAGAGAGATGAAAGTTTCATTGTTGGAGTTGAAGGAAACCTATGGGGGGTTGTGGAGATGGTTAGAGGCACTCAACAGAAAGTTCATGGAAGGAATGTAGGTCTCGTTCTTACAGCTGATTTGTATCAAGGGGATCAAGCCAGGTTTCATGGGATATCAAGATGGAAGCAAGAGCGCTTCTCCATGCGCTCCTTCAAAAGAAGGAGGAGGCAGATGTACATGACTCTTTGTCAAAAGGATAGCAAATCTAAACTCCTGGTTAGTGTAAAAAAGCAAAAAGCAAAAAAGCAAAGTGTTCTGCTTATATACCGCCCCATACCACTACAAGTGGTCTCTGGGCGGTTTACAATTTTAATTACAGTGTGCAGGCTACACATTGCCCCCCCCCAGCAAGCTAGGTACTCATTTTACCGACCTCGGAAGGATGGAAGGCTGAGTGAACCTTGAGCCTGCTACCGGGGATTGAACCCAGGTCGTGAGCACAGTTTTACCTGCAGTACAGGCATTTAACCACTGCGCCACGAGGCTCTATAGGATCCAAGCCACCTGTCCAGGTGAAATTGGGAAATACTATTTTGTCTGGGCTGCTCTACACTCAGTGACAGAAAGAGAACAAAATAGTTCAGGGCTGTTCAAATTTGAACAGGTCAAGGTCTACTTTTTCCAGCCCAAAGTGTCTGAGGGCTACTACACTAAAACCTCTACTTACGAATTTTATCCGTTCTGAGCATATGCTCATAAGTAAAAACTTTTGTAAGTAGAGCAGCAGTTTCCCATAGGAATGCATTGAAAACCAATTAATCTGTTCTGGAGGGAACAGATTTCAATGCACCATGGCCCTTTAACTGCCCCGCTCGGCTGAGACAGTGGGCTGGCAGACCCAAAATTTTGTTGGGGCAGTGGTGGTCCTTGGGATGGGGGAGGGAGGGGTGGAGAACGTATCCTCTCACTTTTTTATTGATGGCCGGCAGGCTACTTTTGAACCCTTCGCGAGCTACCTGTAGCCTGTGGTCTACCTGTTGGGCAGGCCTGAAATAGTTGAATGCTTCTTCCATAGCAATATTCTTAAGAAAGAAGGTGGGGGCTAGAAAACAAATTCTTCATCGTTGTGTTACTGAAATGGTAACACTCTTCTCTAGCTGAGCGCTGGGAAGGAAAGGGTAAACAATGAGTTAGGTCCCTGGCTACAGAGCCAGAGGCTGGGGGTTCAATTCCCCACTGTGCATCCCAGAAGAGCAAGCCTATGTAGCATTGGGAAAACTGTACAGTCCCACGTCCAGCAGAAGGGCATGGTAGCCATATCTGAGCACTCAATACACAGAGAGCCATGGAAAGGGTGTGTGTACATAAATCTAAATTGACCTGGCAGCATGTAATTATTATTATTTTGATACCACTAATCATATAATAATTATTCTTTAATTCCACTATTAATACACTGATATTATTATACTTGTCATTTATCACATTTGTATCTTCTCTTTCCTCCAGTGAGCTTAAGGAGGACGACCTGGTTCTCACACATTTGGCTCTAATTTCCTAACAACTCTGAATTTGTGAAAACTTGGTCTGAACAACACAAGGTCGTCTCATAAATGTACAGTAATGGTGAAGCTGCATTCTAACAGGGGGCGGCACCCCACCAGCAGCACCGCCAGGAAGCTTGTGGGCCTGGGCGCATGGGCGGGGTGGCGCATGGGCGGGCCGTCATAACCGGGAACCTTGGGAAGCTAGGCGCGCATGCGTAGGGCAGCGCGTGAGCAGGCCGCCGCCTCCGGCATAGCTGGGAACATTTTGAGGTTCGGCGCACGCATGGGGCAGTGATCAGGCGGGCCGCACCACCGGCACCGCTGGGAAGCTTGGGTGGAAGGGCGGTCTGCCACCACCGGCACCGCAGGGGAATGTGTGGGGGTGGGCAGGCCAGCAGGCCTCTGCCACTGCCAAGGAGCTGTGGGGTGGGCTGGCGGGCAAGCCATCGCCACCACTGGGGAACTTGGGGGGGTGCAAGGTCGCAGAGATCGCCTCTTCCAGGTGGTGACCTGTGGCCGCGGCTCCCTGTGCTTCCTTTGGTCCCCACCTTCCTTCCTTCCTCTCTTGGTTTCCACCTTCTTCCGTCCCACCCTTGGTCCCCGCCTTCCTTCCAGCGGGTGGGGTTGCAAGAGGTCTGTGGGTGGGGCTTATGGGTCAGTGGGTGGGGCTTGCAGTGGGGTGGCAGGGTCGGGGAGCAACCGGCCCGTGACACATTCTTAGCCACCAAATCTGGCCCTCCTTACAAAAAGTTTGGGCGCCCCTGCTTTACATCTTAGACTGTCAGAAAGACAAATGGTATGTGCTAGATCACCTTAGGCAGTGTAGCCAATGTTGAAGGAACATGGGAGTTATAATCCAACATACATCTGGAGGACCACATTTTGCTTGCTCCATTTTAGATCATTTTTGGTAGAGTGGCTGGACTAAAAGATTTCCTAAATGTTTCCCTAAAACACTGAGGGATCTACAGTGCACACTGGCTTCAACTCTCCCTCAGCAGACCACTCTTATTTGGATTCTTTACCTCAACTGGCACTTACTGTCTCAACCATTCACTGGTAACATAGACTGAGTATAACCTATTAACTTGCTTCATGGCTGGCTGGCTGGTTACACTGCTCAGAGAATACTTCATTCTGTCTTCAGAGTCCAGTCCTCTAATAGACAGCACACTTCTGAATGAAAAAAAGAATCTGAGGTAGAGAGGGAACAATTGCCTGCTACTTGATTGGCATTCAACCCCAGTCCAGAAAGGTTCCTCCCTGCCAAAATCTCTCCAGGACATCCTATGCTGGTTACAATATTTTCATTTTAAAAAAAGTATATTAGTAAATTAAAAGTCCATGTAATAATGCATAACATAGCAGAACAGTACACTCCCCTGTTTTCAAGGAAAAAATTGCTTCTTTTTAACTTCCTTTATATTATTTTCATTTGCTGTTTTCTTTGCACATATAATACCTTTGCTCAATACTTCTTTTCATTCCTAACATTTACCATTCTTTTTTATAAAAAGGAGAAATCATTATAGACTATATCATATACAGTAAACCCCCACCGATCGTGGGGGTTAGGGACCCACCCCACCCGCGATGCAAGAAAATCCGCGATATTCAGAAGTGGGTGGGTGGGGGCAACTTACCTCCCACCGCCGCCTGCCCGCGCGGCCCGAGCCTTCCCGGGGGAGCCTGGTTGAGTGCCGCGGAGTGACCTGATCACTCCGCGCCTCCCCTCCCGGCTGCCCCGAGGCTTCTTGGAGGTGCGTGGGAGGGTGGCACGGAGTGACCCGGCTGCCCCCCCTGTACCGGTACTATGATCCCGTGATGTAGCGGGGCCGTGGTACCTGATCCGCGAAATGGCGGGGGGTCACTGTATACATAACTGAAAAATATTTTATTTATTAGAATAACATTCTATTAATTTAAAAAAATTAATTTCTTTTCCCTATCTTCTAAATACTTCTTTATACCACCCCATTGATTATTGAACTTTATTCTAGACTCTCCCTTTAGTGATTTTGTCAGTTTATCCCATACAATGTGTTCTCGTAAACTGGTTACAATATTTTCAACAGATTATAGAATCATAGAATCATAGAGTTGGAAGAGACCGAAAGGGCCATCTAGTCCAACTCCCTGCCATGCAGGAACCCCCATCACAGGTCTCCCGACAGATGGCCACCCAGCCTCTGCTTAAAAACCTCCAAAGAAGGAGACTCCACCACCCTCCTTCGTGGCAGCTTATTCCACTACCGAACAGCTCTTAACTTTCATTAAGTCCTTCCTAATGTTCAAATGGAATCTCTTTTCCTATAGTTTGAAACCATTGCCCCAAGTCCTAGTCACTGAAGCCATGGAGAACAAACCTGTCCCCTCTTCAATGACATCCTATTGTCCAGAGAGCCAACTTCCAGGTTCAAATGATCTCTTCAAAGGTCAACATTACTTCTTGGAACTAAAAACTCCCAGAAATGTCCTGCTCAGCGGTGTGGTCTGAAAAAAAGTTCCAGAGTTATCTTTATCCCATGTGTATACTATGTGTATCTGAAAAGAGGGCTTGTTCCAACAGATGCCCTTTAGATTCAAAATCTATTTAGTATTAAAGCAAACAAACAAGGCTAGAGGAAGTCCAATTTTCACTGCTCAGGAATAAGCAGCCCTGGCAAACATGACAGAAGGAAATGCCTTTTCTTGTCTCAGCTATGTTTATGAGAAGACAAACCAAACAATCCCATCCCCCGAAAAACTCGCAAAACAGACCCAGATGCACAAAATAACAATGCGATGCCGCGTTAGATGTGATTAACAAAGAAGCAGTAAGGGCTGTGGTTCTCCCGGATTTGGTAATTGAATCCTCCAAGGATAATAACACTGACCTCCCCATTTGGAAATAAACTAGGCACCCAGCATCCAAGTGCTGTTTCCATTAATTCTAATTGCCCATCCACGGCTACATTGCACAACACGACCGGGAGGACAGGAAGAGGTAAATAATGATCACCATTAGCCGTTTTTACTAACAACATCAACAAAGCGCCACATATTTACGACAACAAGTTTCTGGACCATGCAACATCCAGATTTCGACAGCTGGATGCTATTGCTCTACAGCTTTCCTCTATGCATGACAGAACCCACACAGCAAAAGACATAAAAATCTGCTTTGCTGATTCACTTCAAAATGCCAGTAGTCCAAGCATGGCCCAGCCTCTGACTTAGTAAAAGCCCTGCACAGCTCAAAAGGTTGCTATTTTGGACTCCCAGATTACTCTGACCAGCAGAGCTCCAGGCTGGGAGATTCTGAGGGTTGGAGCTGGAGTAATCTGGGAATCAGGAGTAGGGATGGGCACGAAGATAAGTGTTTGTCACTTCTGAGCCCCGCCTCCTCTGGCGGGTGCCTCTCAGAGGGAGCGCCCGGAGGAGGTGAGGCAAGGAAGCAATTGGAAAGTCTTTGCAGACTCTAGAAAACTCTGCTTGTAAGGAAAGATATTCATTTCCACTGATTTGGAGAAGGAGGCCCCACTATGAGATGCTAATACATACTGGACTGAGGTGGATGCGTTTTCAAAATTTTCTAAAGTGTGTTTTGTTTTGTTTAATACTTTCAATATGATTACATCACACTGTGCCGTAGGTTAGGGTTATGGATTGTTTTAAATGTGTTGAGTCGTTTATAAGGAAAAAAATAGAGCAAATACATAGACTGAAATCCTGTTGCTTATCTGTAAATAATTTATTTGGCGAGTCAATTCCTCCAGATATTTTACTGATTCAAATGGAACTAGTGTATTCTAATGGTTAGGTATTTTCGTATACATCACCACTAAAAGTAGGACCATTTGAATCAATGGAACTTGAGATTTAGCCTCCATTGATCCAGTGGTATTACTTTACTGCAATATGTTTGTGGAGATTCTTAGTCATTCAGGTGAGGTTATCTAGGAGTTTAGTCAAGGCAACTGTAACGTAACGTAACGTAACGTAACGTAATATGACGACTGTGAACAAGTGGCCTTTTAAGTTGATCATCCTTGATCTAGAACACTGGTTCCCAAACTTGGGTCCCTAGATATTCTAGAACGCAACTCCCAGAAGCCGTCAGCACTAATTGAGCAAGCCGGGATTTCTGAGAGTTGTTGTCAAGAATATCTTGGTTACACAAGGTTGGGAACCACTGATCTATGACTGTCCATTCTAACTAGCTGTGGTTCTTTAGGTTCATAAACTGAAAGCTTCTTCCCCTCATAGCTCAGAAGGGCAGCAAAATAGTCCATTTATTTATTTTAAGCATTTAACCACAGGGCAGGATACACAGGTGCATAAAACATTTTTAAAACAGAAGATAATTAAAACAATTTAATATCATGCAGCACACAATTGAAACGTTCCACATTCCCTCATTAAAACCACTGCTCTAATGGCATGCAGGCCAGGTTCTAATAAATATGTATTGACTTGGTGCCAAAATGATGCTGATATTGGTGCCAGTAGAGCCTTCAAGAGCAGTTGATGCGCTATGGCAGCTGTGCTCTGTGGTGGGACACACAGGAGGAGCTTCCCAGTAGATTTATATACAGTAGGACCCCTGTATCTACTGATTCATTATCCACGGTTGGCAGAGGAAAAATAAATAAATAATTCAGCAGTCGCAAAGCAAGCTACTGTCACAAAGAGCAGCTGTAAAGCAAGCTACTGTCACAAACAGCAGCTGTAAAGTAAGCTACTGTTGCAAAACAGCAACTGTAAAGCAAGTTACTAGCACAAAACAGCAGTTTGGGGGACATTTTGGAGTTCTCTCTTATCCACGGTTTTCATTATCCACAGGAAGGCTTGGAGCTAATCCCCAGCAGATATTGGGGTCCTACTGTATAGAAAAGTGCTCCTTCAAATATTTTATTTTATTTTATTATTTGATTTATCTACTGCCTATCTCACATGGACCCACTCTAGGTGGCTTACAGCATAAAACAGACGATATACAATAACAATAAAATAAAATAACACAAAAATAATATTAAGTCAACAAGATAATACATTATAAAAACACAATTAACCCACACTGTTTAGGTCCCAAGCCATGTAAGGGCTATATAAACATAATCAACACCTTCAACTCGGATCAGAGGCATACTAGCAGCCAAAGCAAATCCTTCAGAACTGGTGTTATGTGGGTTTTGAAGGATGCTTCTGTAAGCAATCTAGCTGCTGCATACTGCACCTGTGGCAGCATCCATGTCATCTTCAAGGGTAGCCCCACACAGAGTGCTCTGCACAAGCCTAACCAGGAAGTTACCAGGCCATGGACTACTGTGACCAGGTTATCTTTGTTCAAGAATAGCCACAGCTGGCAGACCAATCAAATAGCATACCAAGCAACTAAGCTCACACGAGCCTTTGATGACAAAGATGAATCTAAAAGCACCCCCAAACTATGCAACCTTTCCTTCAGAACATCTCTTCTGGACCTCAGAACCACAGCACTACAGAGCTTTCCTCTTCTCGGGATTCAGCTTCAGTTCATTGGCCCCTCACCCAGCCCATTACATCTTCTAAACATTGGTGCAATGCCTGCTATACATTCTCAGCCAACCATGATGACAAGAAGAAGAGCTGCACCCAACCATGAAACACATCCAGATGGCTTCATACAGATTTTAAACATGATAGGATTGATATTATTTACTCTACAATCAATACATTTGTACATGCATAAGGGCTGTGCACATTTCAAAGCTGCAGAGCGCACAACACCAGGAGTTAAGTAACTTCTGTAAGATCCGTAGAGGCTTAACCACAGAGGCCTCATTGCAAGCAGCTTCCTGTAGGAAGGGGAACATCTTGAGAATATGAAAGAGGAAGTGTTTGCAGATGGTCTTGCTAGTAACTAGGACTCTGAACAAAGGGTCGAGCTGAAATATTAAAGCACCAGAGATGAACTGGGTCTGACTGGTCTTAACTGGTCGGAACCAAAAGTGGAACCATCAGCAGAAGATTCTGGACTCTGGGTGTGGTGGTGAAGAAGGTATATAAACAAGTGTTCAGCTCCATTTGGGGGTCCTGGCTCTGATGGTCTTCAGACTCAGGTCACTAGATAATTGTAGTTCTTTAAGTGTCTGTCTTGTCAAGTATTATGTCCTGTTTTTATTTTCTAATAAAACATGGTTTTAGCTGTTGAACTAAAGTGTGGCAATGTTATTTTAAACCAACTGCAGTTTATCAAACAGCATGGGAGATAGAATGGAATATTGTGCCACGCCATCCCATGGCTTAATTATCAGAGAGCAGAGAAGACATCTCCCAATACAACTCTTTGGAATCAGTTCCAAAGACAGAGATGGAACCACTTTGGTACAACACCTCCCACCCTCACGCCATGGAGCCGGTAACAAAAGGATGCCATGATTAATGGTATCAAAAGCCACCAAGAGGCCCAGGAGAATTAACAAAGCTGCATTTCCCCATCTTTAGCTCATAACAGGTCACCAGTTAGAGCAACTAAGGCCATTTCGGCAGAGACTTGTGAATCAGGTCCAGATAATCCATTTCCTCCAAGATCATCAGAAGCTGCCCTGTCGCCACTCATTCAAGCACATTGTCCAAAAAGGGGATACTGTATTTGCTATGGAGCAGTAGTTGTTACTAGACATGAGCACGACTCAGCAAAATTTTCATTTTCATTTTCGTTTTTTGTTTCGTTACGCAACGAAAACGAAAACAAAAATTTTTCAAAAACAAAACGGAAATGAAAACGAAAACAAAAAATTTTGCTGTGTTTTTCGTTTTTGTTGCGGCAAATGTATTGAACTGAAAAGAATGCAAACGAAACAGATTTTTTTGTTTTCATTTTCGTTTTTTTGTTTCATTACGAAATGAAAACGAAAACAAAAAATCTGCAACAAACCCAACGAAAACGAAAATGAACCAAAACGGACCCCTCTACGACCAAACGACAAACGAAACACCATTTTTTTGAGTCATGCCCATCTCTAGTTGTTACATAAAGAGGTCCTCTTCAGCAGCACTGCTCCTTCTTTTAAGGCAGAAAGCCTCACCCTAACGAGATGATTACTAGCTCCTGAACCCATCCATCTAGTCAATCAATTTCTGCTAGATCTTATACAACAGGCAAGGGTCAAGTATACATGCTGTAGGATTGTTTGATTTAAGCTTCTTGTCTGCATCATCAGGCTACAGCAATGGAAAACGACCCCCACCCCCCAAAAAAAGAAACTGACTCAATGATGCATTGGATATCAACCTAGACACTAAAAATTGTGGCATCAAGTTCTGGGCATACGGAGTGATTTTCTCCTCGATGTACCTAGCAAACTTTTCATATCAGGTGACTAAGGGTTCCACACCTAGCCTTTTTGAGGCTAACCCCAACAAGCTCTTAACCACTTGGAATAATTCCACTGGGCAGCCCATGAAGGGTGAGATACCATGAGCCAAGTAAAATGTATTTGCCTTCTTAAGGGTTGTTTAGTAGCTGCAACGAGAAGTCCTCAACTAATTTCCAACTAACTTCGAGAATTGCGCCAGCCGCAAGCAAGCCATCACCCATACTTATTTTACCCCCCCTAGATCTTCTCTAAACCACGGGGAGCTGCAGGTTCTACCACACTGAAGTAGACACTTTCCATCTGTTGGTTCCACAGCGAGAAGAAGGCCTCGGCCAAATCACCAGGCTTCTCAGCTAGACACTTCCGCAGAGCATCTTGCATTATGGAGGGTCCCAATTTCAACCTCCAGCTTCTGTAGGATTTTAACATTATTGTCTTAACCTTAAATATAAGCCTGCTTTTGGAGTATCTGCTCATTAGCTCAAGACAATTGCAGCCTACGTCCAAGATTATCATGGTAGGATATGTTCACTCCATGTAGAAGGCTATAAGCTCTATATCAGTGATGGCGAACCCTTTAGAGACTGAGTGCCCAAACTGCGATTCAAAACCCACTATTTTTTTTTTGCAAAATGCCAATACAGCCATTTAACCTGTATACAGGTGGCTATGAAGGGGCTATGTCGGGTGCCCACAGAAAGGGCTCTGAGTGCCACCTTTGGCACCCGTGCCATAGGTTCGCCATCACTGCTCTATATCATAGACACACACTGGTTTATCTAGCCAAAAGGACCACAAATAAGGCCCATTAAACACTTCATCCAAAGGCCCTGAAGAGTTACTACCAATCAGAATATTTAATCGAGGTGTGCAGATTAGTGGATTAGGGAGAGAAGACTATATGCCCCAGAATGTCCCAGGTAGAATTCTGGGAGCCATCCTCCAAAATACAATATATATACCTGCACTCCTCTAGTATTCGGGATTGGATTAGGTCCACAATTAGTCTGGTTTAAAATGCCTTTTAGGGAAATGATTCCAAGGGTGCCTATGAAGCAATGGGGTGGGGGGACTCTCGTCTATCTTTCACCAGAGTGAGCCGTGGGACGGCATACAGCAAACTGAAAGAAATGGACATCTTTAGCCTTGAGAAGAGAAGACTGAGGGGAGACAAGATAGCAGTTTTCAAATACTTGAAAGGATCTCTTCCAGAGGCAGGGCAGGATCTGTTCTTGATCATCTCAGAGTACAGGACAAGCAATAATGGGCCCTAGCTATGGAATTTAGGCTGAATATCAGGAAAAACATCTTCAACTGTCACAGCCGTCTGACCATGGACCAGGCGGCGGTGAGAGCTCCAACCCTGGAAGCACTCAAGAGAAAACTGGAGAACCCTCTGTCACATATCCTTTCACTTGGAATCGGGGTTGAGCATGATGACCTTAGAGGCCCCTTTCAACTTCACAGTTCTCTGATTCTATGTTCAGACCAGATTGCTGCTGGCTACCTGGGTCACTGCATCTGGCTGGAGAGCATAGTGTGAACCCACTGCCACTAAAATCACTGCTGAAGGAGAACCCCTTCAGGTACAGATTACTCTCCAATGCAGCACCGACGTGGCTCCATCAACGAGGGTTCCCACAGTTGAAACAAAGGCATCCTTTGTGAAAATACAGATTTAGAGCGCGTTTCAGAGACGGGAAGGGAAGGAAGGGCTACCTGGCTCCATTACAGCGGAGTCAAAAACAGCAACGACCTTTGGTTCTGCCGATCCTTTCTCCGTGTCATCCGATCTTCTGGTTTTAAAGGCCGCATTGAAAAGCATTCTGAAGGGAACACAAAACAGAAAAACCAGATCATGTGCATTAGGATATCAAGAAGGGGGGATGATTTCCCTTCCCCAAACACAGGAAACACATGCAAAACCAACAGGTTAATTAGCTGCAGAAACAGGTGGGCCGCAAGAGCCCTTTTCCAGCTAATGAGAGGAAGCACAATCATTTCCAGACAGTTGAGTCGTTAGGATTTTGCACTGCCGTTCTTTTCCAAGCCGAGATTGGTCTAAATGGGAGACTGCTGGGCCAAGCCGAGGTTACGACCTTGTAGTTGAAGAAAATAATCATGGGAGGCAGCTGATGTAGAATTAGCCAAAAGGCTTCAGCTGTCTGAAGGAACATTCATATCCCTGAGCGGAAAGCTACAGATTTTCTGTCTACAACCTAGGACTTGCCTCATCATTAGTCTTGCCCTTGGATAAGAGGCAATGCCCCTGTCCTTCCGTGTCAGGCTAAAATTCTCTCTCCTCGCCCTCTAAGAAAACTTTGAAAGCAACTGCTATAGTTGCAGAAAAGAAACAATGTCACCAAACACTTGGTTTTGGTTGAAACAAGCTGTGTGAGATATCTCACCTCCAGTATAAGAGTAAGACAATAAGGACCTCCCCATATCCCCCTGTGCTTTCAACAGTTTGCACAGAATGCCTCCAACACCGTTTGCTCTTTGTGAAGCTCAACAAGCAACTATTCCCCCCTGTTTTGTGTCAAGCGCACGCTTGCAGCGGTGAACACCAATTCCATGCTAGGGATTATCAAAAAAGGGATTGAAAATAAAACAGCCAACATTATAATGCCATTGTACAAAATGATAGTAAGGCCGCCCCTGGAGTATTGTGTACAATTCTGGTCACCACATCTCAAGAAAGACATAGTGGAACTGGAAAAAGTGCAGAAGAGAGTGACTAAAATGATTACTGGTCTGGGGGACCTCCCTTACGAGGAAAGGCTAAAACATTTGGGGCTCTTTAGTCTGGAAAAAAAGGCACCTGAGGGAGGATAAGATTGAGATGTACAAAATAATGCAGGGCATGAGTAAAGTGGATAGAGGGATGCTCTTCTCCCTCTCACAAAATACCAGAACTAGGGGACATCCCCTCAAATTGAGGGCTGGAAGAATGAGAACAGACAAAAGAAAATATTTTTTAACCAGTGTGTTGTTAGTCTGTGGAAATCCCTGCCACAAGATGTGGTGATGGCATCTACCCAGTTCCTACTGGAACATGGGCTGGATAGAAATGAAACAAACAAACAAACAAACAAACAAACAAATAAAAGGGGATTGGACAGATTCCTGGAGAAGTTCATCACAGGTTACAAACCATGATGGAGATGAATGATCTCCAGGCTTAAAATCGGGGTACTTCAAGGACCAGATGCAGGGGAGTGGTATCAGGAGACAGATATCTAGTCTCATGCGCTCCCAAACGCATTTGGTGGGGCCACTGTGAAATACAGGAAGCTGGACTAGATGGGCCTTTGGCCTGATCCAGCATGACTTTTCTTATGTTCTTATGTTCTTATGCTGAACTTGGAATTTTCAAATGCCATGACCTCACCTCACCACCTAGCGATAACAAGATATGGGTGTTTTTCCCCCTTGCTTGATTTCTGTCATTGGTGCCAACTCTCTGCACAAAACCGGGTCCTCTGCCTTTGAGAATAAATCAGATGTGTGTGCATGCACATACACTCAGACACACACGCTGTAATGCCCTGAGGTCATTTAAAAAAAGCCAACAAATTCTTTTAGCTACTCAAGAGCTCTCATAAAAGGCACACTTGCAAAAAAAACGGAATCATTCCCCAGGTGGACAGAAGGGAAAAAAATCATTCACCGTAGCATTCTTCTCCATTATTTTTTTTTTGCAGTTTTTCTGATCATGGGAGCTCCCACCTGCAGTCTGAAGTCAGACTATGGAGAGACAAACGTCTTTCTCCTTTTGTTCTCAGAACTAGGCCACCAATGTGTGATTCTACACTGTTTGAAAGCATGGGAACATGTCCCAGATGGAATACAGCCCTTTGCAAATATGAAAGCAGGAAACAAAGTGACTGCATCATCTTCATCAACATGCATATGCTGACCGTATCAGAGAATGTTTGCCATAGGAAATACATTTTATGGAAATGGGGGAGCCACTGGTGTTGGGGGAAAGTAAGAAGCCAGGAACTAATTTGGTGAGCCAGTGTGAATTATGTCAGCTTGGAGTCTTCCTTAGATACAAACTAGAAGCTCAATAGCTCTGTGCAACGTTCTTCTCAGTGACTGCCTGTCAGTACTGGACTGTTCGATTGGTCACTCCCTGTTTAAATAAAAGATCCCAGACATCTCCTCTTCTTGGTTCTATGGGTTAATTCTTTTCAATATTGAGAAACTGTAGAGCAGGAAGTCTTTAATTACTACAAATTGCTGAAGCTGGGATGAATTTACCCAAAGATGAAAGGGATTTCATGGGAGCCGTGGGGTGGAAGTAGGAAATATTCAATTTCTGACAAATCGCCTTGGCTGATAGGTGTCAGTTATGGAATAGGATCGCAGCCAAGGTGTCAGATTTAAGTCTTAGCCTTTAAGTCTTAAAATCATTCTTGGCGTGTTATTGATGCATCTGCCAATTAAGGCTTGACGGTACCATTTTAATGTTTTAACATCACAGTAGCACTCTCCTATCTGCTGGGTCAGCATCTATGGAATTACTAATCCTCTGGTTGACATATATAAAATTAAAAAAACACACAGAAATACAGTAGGATCCCCATATCCACTGATTCAGTTATCCACAATTGGCAGAAGAAAAATAAATAAATAAATCAGCAGCTGTAAAGCAAGCTACTGTCACAAAGAGCAGCTGTAAAGCAAGCTACTGTCATAAAACAGCAGACGTAAAGCAAGCTACCACCACAAATAGCAGCTGTAAAGTAATCTACTGTTGCAAAACAGCAGCTGTAAAGCAAATTACTATCACAAAACAGCAGTTTTGGGGAACATTTTGGCATTCTCTCTTATCCACGGTTTTCATTATCCACAGGAAGGCTTGGAACCAATCCCCATTGGATACTGGGGTCCTACTGTACATGTTCATACTCATTTCCACAATGTATTTGCTAGACATTAGCCACTAGAGGGAGACAGAGACACTGCTATTTATAGCATTGGCTACTTCCATGTTTTTTGTGTCCACAAGATGGGGCCTTTTAACCGACCCCCCCCCCCAGGGACAGACTGTGGTCCTGCTGTACTTTCAGAACATGTTTGAAAGATTAGATACACTCCAGTTTAACACAGAAGTAACCATGTTAATGTTAATACAGTAGGACCCCAGTATCTGCTGGGGATTGGTTCCATGCCTTCCTGTGGATAATGAAAACCGTGGATAAGAGAACGCCAAAATGTTCCCCAAAACTGCTGTTTTGCAACAGTAGCTTGCTTTACAGCTGTTGTTTGTGATAGTAGCTTGCTTTACGGCTGATGATTTATTTATTTATTTTTCCTCTGCCAACTGTGGATAACTGAATGAGTGGATAATGAATCGGTGGCTACGGGGGTCCTACTGGATATTAAATTTCCTGGGTTATTTCCGAGCTCTGCTCAGGCTATGCCTTGAAGAATTCCAAGCCAGAGAACAAAAAATTCTGATGTGTTTAATGTGTCCCCCCTTCCTTGAGCTCTGTAATCACACCACGGAATACCCAGTTCGCAGCAGCAGTGGGTAATGGCGGAACCGCAGCTTGCTGACTGCAAACACGGGCACCGATCCAACACATGAGGTCCTCATCCTCTTTCCACAGACAGTAAAAGAAAAAACGTGGTTCACTTCATAACACCCTTGTTTCAAAGGAAACTCAAATAAACTCTGCACTTTAAAACAAGCTCCGCTTCCTCCCCTGTCCCACCCCTGGGGGAGGGGGACTCAGCCTCGTTCCTTGTAGGCTAGTGGCATGTCTAATGCTGAGCAGCTGTACATTTTAATGAAACCTGGGGTAGGGAGACTTTCAAATAACATATATGGATAGCTTGATGGAGGCAACATCTGGTTTTATGTAATCTTGCTATGCATTTTTAAACAGGGTGTCCTAATTCATGTTTGGATTGACAAGGTTTTTTGTTTTGTTTTAAAAAGCAGTCCTAGGTGAATGGAATCTCACCATGTGCAATATTTTATCGCTGCAGTGTCTATCAGAAAGGCTGCTCCATCCAATGAGCCTGTGATTGGAGACCTTGTGTTTTTCCCATTCATTCCCTAATGGCCAATAAAGATTTATTTATTTATTTATTTATTTTATGGCTTATATACCGCCCGTCTTCCCGAAGGAACTCTGGGCGGTTCACAACAGAACAATGGAAGATGCCACGGAAAGTCGATGAAACTTGGTGGAGAAACTCCATTTCCTTTTGACTGAAAGGCCTAACTGCACACATGGCAAAACCTACCACTAAGATACAGTGATGTGAAGCTTCTGGTGCAGTAAAACTGCAGTACTGCACTGAAGACTCTGCTCACAGCCTGAAACCAATTCCAACAGGCTCAGGTTGCTGGCTCAAAGTTAACTCAGGGCTTCATCCTTCTGAGAGATACTGAGGATCCAGCCCACTGGGAAGTAAGTGAGGTAATGTATATCCTATATAATAAAAGTATAAACTACCCAGAGAGTGCTTTAAGTGCTATGGGGTAATATATAAGCAGAACATTTTGCTATGCTTTGCTTTTGCTTTGATCAAAAACAGGCTAGTGGCAGACCACCTTCCATGACTGTTTGGTTGGGTTTGTGTGCAGATCTGTCTATTTCGATATTCTCTGTGATTGCTTCTAATCGGAACTCCATAAAACTTGGGATTTAATGCCAATAGGTACTTAGGCTTTGCAAAATTTCCTAATTCTCAGCATACTTTTGGCTGGTTAGAGCAGCACTGCCCAACCAGATACCTACGAGGAAGAACAAAATAGGGATATAAAGGCCACAGGCCTCGCCTACTAATGTGGACAGTGAGGAATATGAGTTTTTTTGGAATTTGTGGACCATGGGCCCTGCAGTATGCAAATCTAACCCCCCCCCTCCACACACTCATAGACTTCTGGAGGCTTTAATCAATACATTGATTAATACCAATGGGCATTTTCAAGTTCTGAAGTGAATGAATTCAGACTCCAAAAGTCATTTTCATTATGTGGAGAATAAATGGATTGGCACAGCTAAGCTACGTGGGACATGCAAGGGATGATGGGTTTAGGAGTTCCGATCCATTACCAGGCATGTCCAAACTTCAGCCCTCCTGATGTTTTGGGCCACAACTCCCAGAATTCTACGCTTAGATTGCCAATGGCAAAGGACTGTGGGAGTTGCGGTCCGAAACATCTGGCGGGCCGAAGTTTGGACATGCCTGCATTCGGCTATGCACAAAAAAACTCTCAAAAAACCTTACTGACCCATAATCCTTTGCAGCTCCCAGGGAGTTAGTTCTGCCCACCCACTTCCCCTTTCTTCTCCACTGGGCAGCAACGGTTGCTGGAGTGTGAATTTGTTAGCTTAAGAACTACAGTCCAGGAATTCCAAAAATCCCATACCTAAATGCTACAGCACACTAGAGATGGGAATGAACCTTAGTTTGGAAGTCCATGCCAGTTCATACACACAGCTCCATAGGAACTGCACGTTCCTATTGTTGGGATATATTGATGGATTGTTGGGAGATTGGTGAATTATTTGGGTATTATGTGCTGCAGTCTGATTAAAGGAGGAGTCGTAGACACAACAGGTATATAAAACTATACTTTATCTATATATTCTAAGGGGAAAAGGTAAACGGGATGACCTATGAAAATAATAAAACACTCATTAAATATCTGTACAGAAAAATATACAAAATAGAAAATTAGGGCAACAGCAGTTGTGATAAAGCTCATTAAAAAAAGGGATAAGGAGCTATAAACATATATATACTGCCTTGCTTGCTATAAATACAAAAGGATAAAATACATCCTTAAACAGCAATAAGTCAGAAGCAATAATGCAACTCTCTCTCTGTGTGCCTCTGGAACAACACCAACATTAGGCAGGTCAGGGCGTGGCCGAGGAGTGTGTGTGTTTGCGGCTAGAACCATGACTTAAGGAGACATGCAAACTGCTGAGTCATGTTGAGGTGTGCTTTTGCCATATGTTTGGATGTAGCCCTTGCTATGCCAACACCTATCACTCACCTCCCCAGCTGGATACCACCACCACCACCACCACCATTCACCAACTCGTGCATGTTCCTCTTCTCCTCCTCTTTGGAAGTTTGACCAGTTTCCTGCATCAGCACCGGCTTCTGTACCCCACCTCCTTGGCTGATTGTCCACACAGACAAGGAGGAGGGACAGGGAATCCTATATGACCTACATGTTTGGCCATATAGCTGGAGAGAAGTTGGAGGAGCAGCACACTCTGACTGGTGAGTGGGTCATTGGTCGGTGAGGTGTGAGGAAGGGAAAGTGTGTGTTCTGCTTATATACTGCCCCATACAACTTCAAGGAGTCTCTGGACAGATTACAGTTTAATCACAGTATGCAGGCTACACATTGCCCCCCCCCCACAAGCTAGGTACAGTAACCCCCCGCTGATCGCGGGGGTTAGGGACCCACCCCTCCCGCGATCCATGAAAATCCGTGATATGCGGAAGCGAGTGGGGGGGGCCTGGGGGTGCAATCACGCCTGTCCCCAAAGCCTCGGAGGAGCGTGGAGGGCGGCGCGGAGTGACCCGATCACCCCTGCCACCACCACCCGTGGCTCCGAGGCCTTTTGGAGCCGCCGGGGGGGGCTGCGGAGAGTGACCCGATCGCCCTGCGTGGCCCTCCTGGGGGCCTGCGAGTCCTTTTGGAGCTGCCCGGGGGGAGGCGTGGAGAGTGACCTGATCACCCTGCGCGGCCCTCCCGGGCGCCTGCGAGG
>JAHTLZ010000007.1:47207643-47222616 GCA_023846285.1 Phrynocephalus versicolor | reverse complement strand
CAACCAAATCACTTTAAAAGGGGATGGAGGAACCAATTGTAAAAAGCACCACCCCCAGTGGTCGTTGCAAGAAAAACCAACACAGCGGTCAAAATGGGCGTGGCCAAGGGGGCTCTTCAGAAAAAGCAATTTGAAAAGCGGACGGTGATTTTTAAGTGATTTTTGTCTTTAAGGAAAAGGCGTTTCAAATCTAAAGTGCGGTAGCAGTTAGCAAGTGGAATTCCAAACACAACCTGATCCTCAGCTTTTTCCGCTCTTGTTGAGCACCGAGCCACACCGAAAATCTATTGACTTTAATGCCCCAATTCCTTCTTGATCAAATCCTTGCGGGGATACTTACACTGGGCCTCGTAAATAGGTCAGATCCAGGGGGCTAGAAGAGAGGGCAAGGTTAGAGAGCGCTCGGCAGAAGAATCAAGGACGTGAGCAATGGATGCGACTAGCAAGGGTGCCTTTAAGATAACATATTTTCAAGGACCGGCAACTACGGAAGCACCTGTCCATGGTGGTTAGCTTCAGAACATGCACACTGAGTGGCATGAAAGGAAGACAGGCAGGAATGAACAGTCCGCTGGGATTGGGGTTATTTTTAGAGTTGGGGAGGGAGCTTCTCGAGCTGGCTTTTAATAAATAAGTAACATAGAAAACCTCAGAGGAAGGTGGCAGCAGCGACAGCAACAGCAAATGCTGCCATGTAATTCAGCTTCTGAATGGTGTGTCCCAAAATGCAACGGATCCTGTATTTCCTCCGTATTCTCCCCGCCAGCAGTTGCTAAAGGTCTACACACCATCTCCGTAACATAGTCGGCACTGAGGACCTTCATCAGGACTACGCTGATAGACCAAATGATCAATGGGAAAAGCTCAGGCTAAAGAGTTGAGATTCTGATATATTCAACTGCGAAATTATGAGCACAATGCACATATATAACATTCTCCATCACTAATGGCGTAGTAATTCTGGCAGCAAGAGTTTCACGTGCAGAAGTCTGTATTGGCGTTTATTTATTTTATTTATTTAAACCATTTTTACCCTGTCTTTCTCTCCTCAAAAGGACCCAAGTCAGCTGAACAAGAGCACAACAAATTCTAACTCCTTAATCTGTGGCAATATGCTGCTAAAATATTCCTCATTCATGTTATGCTTGTGCGTGTAACTAATAGGATTTCAGCCAGTATAATAATAAATGTGCGCCATCTAGTCACTTCTGGCTTGGGGTAACTTTTTCCCCAAGGTTTTCCAGGTAGAGAACACAGTGGACCCTTGTATAACAAACGGTTTGTATAACATAAAATCTGTACAACATAAAAAGTTCCAGAGACAGGGGAAATTTGCTTAACATAATTTGCCTATGGGGTGAATCCGTACAGCATAAAATGGGATTACTCCATTTTCAATGCATTCCTATGGGATATTTGTATAAAGGAAAATTTGCTTAACATAATTTCAGTTGGAATGAATTAATTCCTTTATACAAGGTACCACTGTACTCAGAAGTAGACATGGGTGTTTTGTTTTGGAAGCGGTTTGGTTCCGAAACTAAACACAGCAGCACAGCTGCCGTTCGGTACTGGGACCCACCTTCCAGAATGAAATCAACCAGTCTCTTACCTTGTTTTGGGTTGTGCAGGCCTAAACTCCAATGAGGAAGCAGCCTCTGGTGCGTCATCTTTCACTCTCCCTGGCCCTGGCCAATCAGGAGCTGCGCTGGGACATGTATCATCCCGCCTCCCGATCTGATTGGCCAGCACCAGGAAGAGTGAAAGATGACGCATCAGAGGCTCCTTCCTCGTTGGTGTTTAGCCCCGCACAACCCAAAACATGTTTCTGAAAGGTGGGTCCCCGTCCAGAACAGTAGCGGTGTTGTCGTGTTTAGTTTCGGAACCAGACCTCTTCCGAAATGAAACACCCATCTCTACTCAGAAGTGACTAATCCCATGCCTTTCTTTGGGGGCGGGGGTGCCCTGGGTCACTGTGCAATGTGCAGTGAGGTAATTGTTTCCATTTATTACACAGTGTTTAAAAACAAACACCTACAACACCCTCTTCCTGAACTAACACCAAGCCATGCACCCTTCAATTCAACAATTCATGTTCCTGTCCCACACTCTTCTTTTATTCTCGCCATGATAAAACTTCCCCCACTTCATCCAATGAAGCACATTTCTTTAGCATCTCCACATCCTCAAGATGATAATCAGCACGGCAAATGCAATTAACTTAAAGGACAGATTCCTTTGAAATGCATGTGCCTCAACGCGTGTAGGAAGGGAAGAGAGAGAAGAGTGGCGGGGAATGAAAGAAGGCAGTGAACAGCACTCGGCAATCAATACAGTTCCATGTTCTAGGTCAAGGATGGTGTGATTTTTACTAAGAAGAAAAAGAGCTCTGGTTTCGCTCAAACGCCAGCACCGGTAACGATCAAAGCAACAAGAGAACAGAATTTCTGGCATCCGATCCTTCGTCATGCAAATTCTGACAAAGACAACAGGCAGCCTGTGTTTTGAACAACAAGAGTACAACCTATTGTACTGACCTCCAAGGCTGGCAGAAAACAAACGGGAGAGGGGGAGAAACAGGAGTGACACTCACAAAGTGAGCCCCGTCCTTGGCTTGTGCGCCAGCACTTTAGAAGGATAACAACAGCCCGTATAATTCTGCTGTGTTTGGAAGGCTTTGAAGAGAACAGGAAGAAAGCAAGGACGAGATCCGCTTGGAATACGTAGCGTTCTTCTGGAACATGAAGTCCACGTTTCCTTCTGGTACAACGTGGTCCAGATACTTTGGAAGCATTTAAACTCCCCTTCTCTCTCTCTCTCTCTCTCTCTTTCTCTCTCTCTCTCTCTCTCTCTCTCACACACACACACACACACACACTTTCCCCAGAATTATAGGACAGAAAAGCAGCAAAGAAATAATCTGGGGGTGAAGTGTCACCAAACAGCACTGGTCCGTCTCCATTTGGGATCCCTGCACCATCAGTAAGGATCTCCATTTGGTCCAGACATTTTAGTTGGCACACTAGGCCAGAATTTGTTTTAGACCAAGAACATCTGAAGACCCAAGATGGGAACTACTGGTTTAAGGGGAAGGGGGTGTTTTTCGCTATGGGCATATTTGCTTTGCAGATTCATGTTTTCAAGAACAGCTGCAATACAACACTATGGTACCTATCCTAGCATAGGGAACCCCCCCCCAAAAAAAAAAAAAAACACAGGAAAAGACAGACAAGATCACTGTGGCAACTTCCTCCCCCTTGTGGCACATGCCCAACCATCCATGGTTTCCTCTGTTTTGAATCTCCGAATCATGCATTTCCCTCAATAACGGGCCAGGCGCAAAGAGTTTTCAATTAAGTCGGAAAGCACTGTTGTAGTAATTACATGATGATATTAGCCCCCACAGATTAATACATTGGCAGCCACTTGCAGGTTGCCGTCTGCAATCGTGTCACGCTTGGTTTGTTCAGTTTGGTAATAAAACCAAAACAGGGGGACTGCCTCACATAAAAACTGTGTTGGCCATCTGGAAGGCCGTGTCAGTAGCTGCGATCTCGTAAGGTTGGGTGCAGACAGTAGCTTTTCTTGGAATCTGAATCAGCAAAGTCTCTCTATCCTTCCTTTTTGCTTTTTGCTTTTACACTGGCAAGGTACAAAGAGATTTAAGCAGAATCCCTTTTTCCTTTCCGTGGGGTGCGAAGTCTTCTAAGGCTGCTTTTACACGACCCCTGAATTCTGCTGGCAACTTAAATGCAGATCCCTCCAACGTGGTTTTTGTTCTGCTTCCTGTATTCCAACCTCCCACACTCTGATTCTGTTGCTTCTGTCTGTGGTGAGGGGAGAGGGGAAAAATGCAGGCTCACCTCCGCCTGCAGCAGCTAATTGTTCCAGCCCATTAGGATTCCTGTCTGTTAAAAGAAGGGCGGGACCCAACAAAAACAAACAAAAAGCGGAGGAGGGCCAGGCATGCTATGCTTTAAAAACAACAACAAGGAACAGCAACGAGGATTTTACCTCCTCCAGACCAGGTACTTGTAAAATGTGCTGGGGCGCGCTTAAGTGGGCGTGGTCGTACTTTATTTTTTTTTTAAGTCTGCTGCTGGTGGGAAAACAATTTTATGTTCCGCATCTGCAAGTATTTTGCAGCGGATTTTAGGGGTTGTATAAAAGCAGCCTAAGGTGGTCAATTAAGGTCCTTCTTTGTTCCATGACTAGTTTTGTACTGTGACAGCGTTGGTTGCAATCACGTGGTTTTGTCCCTGTTTCTGTGTTCCCACGGTCGTGATAACTTGTCTCGTGACAAGTGTTACCTCACGGTCTTGTACCATGACAAACACTGAATTTGTCTACCTTCCTTTTTTCTTTTTCTTTTTTTTGGGGGGGGGTTTAAAAATTCTTTTTCGATATTTCGCTTCTAAAAAGTCAAAATAAAATTTAAAAAACCCTCGGATACAGTTTTCTGAGATAAATGAATGTTTGGTTGCGTGACAGTTGTTACTACACAGTGTCTTGTCTCGGAACAGAAAGCGGGAGCAAAGAGTGACAAGGGAAAACCCTACCCCAGCACCAGGTAGAGTATTGTCACGCTTAGCAAGCGTTCCGGGGGCGTGGTCGAGACAAATTTCAGTAGTTGTGCGATGGATGTGAAGTAAATTTTTTTTGTAGTGCTCCTAAGCGTAACACTAACAGAGACAAAACGGACGTGAAGTAACCGCCTTTGTGACTAATGAAGGATACCGAATAGGGAGCTGCAGTCCAGAAAAGAGGAACTCTTCCAGTGTGGCTAACACACTTCACAAAATGACACAAGGGATCTAACAAGGCACAACAAACATGCTGGGATTCTGGGAGAGATGCAAGAGCAGAGCTGTCATTACAAAACCCCACAGGATGTTCAGTGCCAGGGGCAAACAGAAATACGACGTCTCCTTAGGCTCCAGCACTATCTTGTCATCATCTCTCATGAGCTAGGCCGCGCTGACTGTGGCCGAAGGCTGGACGAGAGAAAGACCTCAAAGGCACAGAAATGCCAGGTTGTGATTTAGTGCATTAACGGGTCCATCACTCCTGCCAGAGTGGATAAACCCTGCTTATAAGCATCCTTAAAGGTAAGAAACCTTGCGATCCTTAACAACCAACCCTACAACCTTTGGGCAGAACATGACAGGCCATCACCAAAGGCTCACAGAGGTGGGGAAATAATGCAGCAGAGGGCCTGCTATTTAAATATATATATTTAAATGCCAACATAAGACCTGGCATTATAGATTGGCCTTCCCTGAGTATGTTATCAATGAAAGTTCTTAATTGTGTTCCATCTCTTCAGCCTTTGGTTTATTCATCTTATCTTTTCTTTTGATGTCTTATCTAGTTGATTTTATTATTTATAATTTATGCATGATTTTTGTTTTCTTTGTATATCTATTATATTATAATGTTGTACGTATCTTTGCTGGTTGATGTTTTAATAATTTGTGCTTTTAATTGTTGTTCGCAGCCCTAAGTGACCTTCAGGCCAGATAGGCGATATCTAAATTGAATGACTGAAAGCAAAGTGTTCTTATATACCGCCCCCAGGGCCGGCACTTCCATTAAGGCGAACTAGGCAGTTGCCTAGGGCGCCAAAAGGGAGAGAGGGCGCTGGACAGCCTGCCGCCCCCGGCCCCCCGCCGCTGGCCGCCGCCATCCATCCCCCCCACCCGCCAGATGCCCATTGCCGCCCGCCGCCCCCCGCACCCATCACCGCCCACCCCTGTGCCCATCACCATCCCTGCCCGCTCCCCGCTCCCCGCTCCCCGCTCCCCGCCCGCCACCCCACCCCCTGCCCCTATGGCACCTGCGGCAGTGGCCTGCCAAAGGGGGCTTATGGCCTCTTCCAACCAGGGCAAGGGGATCACCACCACATGAGGAACTGTATTAAAGTGTTGTGGCATTAGGGAGGTTGGGAACCACTGGTTTAGATAGTGGGAAGCCCTGAGACTGGAGGACAGCTACACAATTGACTTCCCACTCCGCACTGAGGGGTTGGGACCGTAGGCAACATTTCACAAAGGCAGGAAGAATATGCAAGGTGGACTGAGAAACAAAATTCAAATGGCGCTGAATTTTTTTCATACTGTACTTTGGTAATGATTCTCAAAATCAACCCCAGCATTACTTTGGTCTTTTTTTAAAAAACTTTTTAAAGGCAAAAGGAGAAAGATTTATCTGCTCTGAAAAGAAACCTGAGTATTTAGTTTGTATATTTTTGTCCTATTAATGTTTTTATGTTTCTTGCTATTATTAGTTTTGAAATCAAAAATAAAATAAAAAAAACTTTTTAAAGAAGAACATGAAAGGAAATCTATTTTCTTCCACAAAGAATGACTGAATAATCCAAGGAGGCACTAGGAAACATTTCTGCATGCATTATGGATACCAGCTTTTATAAATGGATTACATTTCACTCTTCATCACTATTACGGCATCCCCAAAGGGCAGAAAGAAGGCTGTGGGTTAGGGAGGGAAATATTACAACGATCTCCTAGAAGTTGCAATTTGATATCGCAGCACTAGATTTTCTAGGGTGGGGAATCTGCCATCTCCTTGCACCTGAAATCCTCCTCCTCCTCTCTTTTAGCATTACAGGCAAAAATCAAAGAAAAACAAAACAAAACAAAAGACACAAAACATGTAGCACCTTAAAGACTAACTTTCATATTTTAATGTAATATTTCGTAGACACGTCCACTTCTTCAGGCATATAGCAGCAGAATGAGGTGTACAATATGTGATGTTGAGATATACATTTCATACCAGATGTTTATTGGTGGATAGGGGAGGGGGAAGAGGAGAGAGAGATGATTAGTTGTAGAAGTGGTGGAAGGATTTGGCCAGGGGTCATAGATAAGTTAAGCATTATTAATGGGTCTGTGGAGAAAGAGGAGATGATTAGTTTAACAAATGCTGATTTGTACAACAAAAATATGAAAGTTAGTCTTTAAGGTGCCACGTGTTTTGTGTCTTTTGTTTTGTTTTGTTTTTCTTTGATTTTTGCCTGCAATTCTTGGAAATACTAACACGGCTACCCTCTCTGAAACATCTCCTTGAGCAAGTGGATGGTGGGGAGAGCGGGCTTTTTAAACTTATCTTCCAGAGCTGGCTGGCTTGGGAGGGAGCTTCAAAAAGCAAAATACAGGTTGGGTGGGAGGGCACCCCTGCTCCTGCGGCTGGCCGGCTCCAGAAGTGTTCTCCCAGCCAGCTTGTTGGTGGCTCTGGTGGCGCCCAGCCCCGGGAGGGCTCCCCGCGGCCACGGGAGAGGCTTGTCGGCACTGGCCCCAAGCCAGCACCTCACAAAGCCCCCACCACGCTGCAGCCGCCAGGATCGACGCCGCCAACGCCGATGCCGCTAGTAATTGAACTGGTTTGGCTCGGTTCGGTTTCATATGATGTTTTTTAAAAAAAACATACGAACCTGAACCGAACCAAGGGTGGGCCCGAAACAGAACGAACCGAACCATAGGTTTTCTGTTTTGTGCCCACCTCTAATAGAAACCAGTTCAGGCTACTGATTGCCAATGTTCTATGAGGACATGGCACTTGAATAATAATAAGAAACTGAAGGTAACATGGAAATAGTACGACTTAGTTTCTACATCTGATAATCCAAGAATGTAGCACTTAAAGATCTGTATGCTTCGAGGGATTCTTGTTGTTAGGCATCATCTGGTCGCCCCCAATGGGTGGTGTCTTTATGAACGAACAAGCTCCAAAATGTTCTGTATTCAAAAGTCCTGCTCAGTTTTTGCAAACTCAAGCCTTTAGGCATTAATTAATTAATTAATTAATTAATTAATTGTTGGCGGCTCTGGTGGCCAACAATTAATTAATTAATTAATGCCACAGGAAAAGAAGAAAGCCAGTATGAGATGGGCAGTGCCCAAACTGCAACTCAAAATCTGCTAATTTTTCACAAAGTGCCAATACAGCACACAGCTAAACAGCCCAAAAAACTCACAACAACGATCAGATCCCAGCCATGAAAGCAATATAGCAATTTAACCTGAACACAGGTGGCTGTGAAGGGGCGATGTCAGGTGCCCACAGGAATGGCCCCCGAGTGCCGCTTTTGGCACCTGTGCCGTAGGTTCGCCAACACTGCACTAGAGGCTTGAATTTGCAAGAGCTGACCAGGGCTGTTGAGACAGGACACATAAATCACATGGACCAAAGATTAGTCCCCAGATGGCTGAAGAAACTAAGAGCTCAGTATAACCACATCGGACACCTGTTGATCAATTTAGCAGCCAGACTGTTGACTGGGGCGGGGTACAGAGAGCAGATTACACCCCTATTAAAACAGCTCCACTGGCTGCCAATCAGCTGGAGAACACAATTCAAGGTGCTGACCATGACCTACAAAGCACTGTAGGACATGGGTCCTAGCTGCCACAAAGATCGAATCTCACAGTATGAACTTATTCAGGTGTTAAGGTCATCAGGAGAGGCCCTTCTCTCCATCCACCCACCCTCACAGGTACGTCTCGTGTGAACCCATGAAAGGGCCTTCTTGAGTGCTGCACCCAGACACTGGAACTCCCTCCCACTAGAGGCTAGGAATGCCTCATCTCTGTTGTCCTTCCGGAAACAGGCAAAGACCTTTCTCTTCAGGCAAGCTTTCCCTGAATGATGGACTACCATTATGTGTCTTTTATATGAATCTATAGCTTCACAAAGATATTGTTTTTATAACTACTTATAACCTTGTAGCTTTAATGTAGTGTTGTCTATTAATGCTGTAAGATGTCCCTCAATTCCTTGTTCTCAATACTTGGACACGTCTTAATTGTATTGGACTGTATATTATCCCTCATTACTGTAACCCACCTTTGGTCCTTTTCCAAGGAGAAAGGTGAGGTAAATATACTCTGAAATAAATAAATAAATAAATTGTGCCGCAGGTGCTTTCTCTTGCTTGTTTATCACAAATATGAGGACGAGGAGACAGGGTCCCTGTGTTATTTTGTGCATGTGTGAGTTCTCACATGAGGTCAGGATACAGAGCTGAGGAGGAATGATGAAATGTCTGAGGAGGGGCCACACAAAATGGGATTTTAAGGAACCCTGTCCTGTTTAGGATAAGTAGCTGGGAACCTGAAGGCATGAAAGACCTTGGAGGAGATCGACCAGGTGCCCATCCCTAGAACATAAGAACATAGGAAGAGCCATGCTGGATCAGGCCAACGGCCCATCTAGTCCAGCTTCCTGTATCTCACAGTGGTCCCACCAAATGTGTCTGGGAGTGCACGAGACTAGATATCTGTCTCCTGATACCACTCCCCTTCATCTGGCCCTTGAAGTACCCCGGTTTTAAGCCTGGAGATTACATATCTCCATCATGGTTTGTAACCTATGATGGATTTTTCGTCCAGGAATCTGTCCAATCCCCTTTTGAAGGCATCCAGGCCAGATGCCATCACCACATCCTGTGGCAGGGAGTTCCACAGACTAACAACATGCTGGGTAAAAAAAATATTTTCTTTTGTCTGTTCTTACTCTCCCAGCCCTCAATTTGCGTGGATGTCCCCTAGTTCTGGTATTTTGTGAGAGGGAGAAGAGCTTCCCTCTATCCACTTTGCTCATGCCCTGCATTATTGTGTATGTCTCAATCATATCCCCCCTCAGGCGCCTTTTTTCCAGACTAAAAAGCCCCAAATGTTTTAGCCTTTCCTCATAAGGGAGGTGCCCCAGCCCAGCAATCATTTTAGTCGCTCTCTTCTGCACCTTTTCCAGTTCCACTATGTCTTTCTTGAGATGTGGTGCCCAGAATTGTACACAATACTCCAGGTAGGGCCTTACTATTGTTTTGTATAATGGCATTATAATGTTGGCTGTTTTATTTTCAATCCCCTTTTTGATAATCCCTAGCATAGAGTTGGCCTTCTTCACCACTGCCATACATTGGGTGGACACCTTCATAGAGCTGTCCACCAACACACCAAGATCTCTTTCCTGATCCGTCACGGATAACTCAGAGCCCATGAGTTGATAGATAAAGTTTGGATTTTTTGCCCCAATATGCATTACTTTACATTTGGCTACATTAAATCGCATTTGCCATTTCTCAGCCCATTCCCCCAGTTTGGAGAGATCCTTCTGGAGTTCTTCACAATCTTCTCTGGTTTTTACCACACAGAAAAGTTTTGTGTCATCTGCAAACTTGGCCACCTCACTGTTTATCCCTGTCTCCAGGTCATTTATGAACAGATTGAAAAGCACCGGTCCCAGGACAGAGCCCTGGGGCACACCGCTTTTTACTTCTCTCCATTGTGAAAATTTCCCATTGACACCTACTCTTTGTTTCCTGGATCTCAACCAGTTCTCAATCCATAAGAGGACCTGCCCTCTTATCCCCTGACCGTGCAATTTTCTCAGCAGCCTTTGGTGAGGGACTGTGTCAAAAGCCTTTTGAAAATCCAGATAGACTATATCCACCAGTTCACCCAAATCCACAAACCGGTTGACCTTTTCAAAAAATTCTAAAAGATTTGTTAGACAAGACTTACCCTTACAGAAGCCATGCTGACTTTCTCTCAGCAAGGTTTGTTCTTCTATGTGTTTTAAGATTTTCTCTTGGATGAGGCTTTCCACCATCTTCCCTGGGACAGATGTAAGGCTAACTGGCCTGTAGTTTCCCGGGTCCCCCCTCCTTCCTTTTTTAAAAATTGGTGTGACATCTGCTATCTTCCAGTCCTCCGGCACTGTGGCCGTTTTAAGAGACAAGTTGCATATTACCGTTAAGAGATCTGCTATTTCATTTCTCAGTTCCCTAATAAACCTTGGGTGGATGCCATCTGAGCCCGGTGACTTGTTAATCTGCAATTTATCAATTAGTCCTAAAACATCCTCCTTTTTAACCTGTATTTGATTTAATTCTTTACTCAAGAGGGCCCGTTCAGGCAGCGGAATCTGCTCACAGTCCTCTGTCGTGAAGACAGATGCAAAGAACTCATTTAATTTCTCTGCAATTTCCAAGTCCTCCTTAACCTCCCCCTTTCCTCCCTCACCATCCAGAGGGCCAACTGGTTCTCTGGCAGGATTTCTATTTCTAACATATTTAAAGAAGCTTTTATTATTACCCTTTATATTGCTAGCCATGCGTTCCTCAAAATCTTTCTTTGCCTCTCTTATCATCTTCTTACATTTCTTTTGCCAGAGTTTGTGTTCCTTTTTATTTTCCTCATTTGGGGAGGCTTTCCATTTATAGAAAGACCTCTCCTTGCGCTTAAGAGCCTCTCTAACTCCACTCGTTAACCATGCTGGCGCCCTCTTGGATTTAGAGGAGCTCTTCTTTCTTTGTGGTATGCACTTGTGCTGGGCCTCTATTATTGTTGTTTTAAACAGGCTCCATGCACTCTGAAGAGATTGGATTCTTCTAACCTTCCCCTTCAATTTCTTTCTAACTAGTTTCCTCATCTGAGGGAAGTTTGCCCTTCGGAAATCAAGGGTTTTTATGTCTGATTTGCTTGATAATCTTCCTCCAACATATATGGCAAAGGAGATTGCAGCATGGTCACTGTTCCCCAGATGCTCAGTGACATTCACATCCCTGACCAGGTCCTGAGTATCACACAATAATAGATCCAGAGTTGCCTGATCTCGGGTGGGCTCCATGACAAGTTGCTCTAAGGAACAGTCATTCAGCAAGTCAAGAAACCCGGTTTCTCTTTCTTGCCCGGAGCTCGCATTGGCCCAGTCAATGTGGGGATAATTGAAGTCCCCCATGATTACTATCCTATCCATCTTAGACACCTCCATGATTTCTCTCCTCATTTCAAGGTCCCCCTCAAGTTTTTGATCTGGTGGACGATAGAATACTCCAACTATCACATCACTCCTTGGACCTGGTAGTTTAACCCACAGTGATTCTATGGTGCAGTCAGAACCTCTGTTAATCTCCATTCTGCTGGATTTTACCTCTTCTTTGACATAGATGGCCACTCCCCCTCCAACCCGCCCCTCTCTATCCCTTCTATAGAGTTTATAGCCTGGGATTGCTGTATCCCACAGGTTCTCCGCATTCCACCAGGTTTCTGTTATGGCTATTATATCTATGTTATCCCTAGCTGCCAACATATATGGCAGCTAGGAATCCCTAATGGATTCTTGATCCTTGAGCTCTAGTTATAAGCACCAGAAACAAAACTGTGGCTGCTAGTCAAAGAGTTGACGACACTGTACTAACTGGGAGAAATAGTCTAATATGGTAAAGGCAAATGTTGGCTCAAGGTTTAGCCCAACCTCAAAAGAGTGATCCACGATGCTGAATTGTATTAACAAAATATTATGCAACATCTTTGAAGTTTGGATTAAAACCCAGATCCACCACCCCACTGACTCCATTGAAGATGTCAGCTTCCACTAGTTTCGAGACAATCAGTGCCATTGGTACATGGAAGGCACAAGCAAAAAAGACAATTCTGTGAAAATGTGGTATCTCTCATCCATGGTATTTTTAAAAAGTTTTGTCCTGTCCTAATTGAAATCAGTTAGAAGTCAATTTCACAGCTGTTGGTTTTTAAGATCTCGCAAAATTAATAATTCACTGTGAGGTGATAATTTATAGCACGGCAGTCACTCCCAAGCAAAAGTGTATGAATTTTAAATGCTACTTCTTCTCTTGCTCTCTTCTCTAGTTTCACAGGCAGCTCAAAGAAACCAATTGTTTAGCATAGGCATGCCCAAACTTCGGCCCTCCTGATGTTTTGGACCACAACTACCAGAATTCTAAGCTTAGATTGCCAATGGCAAAGGACTGTGGGAGTTGCGGTCCAAAATATCTGGAGGGCCAAAGTTTGGACATGCCTGGGAAAAGTGAAGGTTGCTAGGGTTGCTGAAATCCACATGACATCCTATATGAAAACCAAGGCATGCAGAAAGCTGAAGACATCACTCACTCTCTTTTTTTTAAATTGAAATATTTGAAAATCCTGATTTATTGCAAACGGTCACAACAAACCTGCAACTTTATGTGTGAATTCTATCACCTCCATTTTAACAAGATGCAATTTGCAAACAGATGCAATTATGAAGGGCGCCATCTTAAGGCACCTACCTAGAATCCATTAGGACCCACAACTCCCTCCCTTCTTACCACCAAACCTCAAACAGCCAACAGTGACTGCAGAGCCTTGTGAGAAATTATAATGGCTGCCCCCACTGGCAACCAGCATTTTAATCTCGCAAGGCTCCAGAATATTGCTATGTTATGTGGGAAATTTAAGTGAACCCAGATTGTCTCCAATGATGATTCAGTGTTGGCGAACCTATGGCACAGGTGCCAATGGTGGCACTCGGAGCCCTTTCTGTGGGCACCCGACATCGCCCCTTCACAGCCACCTGCATTCAGCTTAAATTGCTATACTGGCACTTTGTGAAAAATTCGTGGGTTTTGAATCACAGTTTGAGCACTCGCTCTTTAAAAGGTTTGCCATCACTGCCTTGCATCCACCTAAGAAGACAGTGGCCATTATGTGCCTCGTGGCACAGTGGTTCAACAGCTGTACTGCATATATAGCTGTGCTCACGACCTGGGGTTGTCATGTCACTACACATTTGAATGTGGCTGATCCTCAATGAGAGAATCACTATAAAATTGACGACAGACAAACCGGACTTCTGGGAATGTAGTTTTATTTTCAGAGGACCCTTTCAGAATACCTTGTGCACAAGGGGTGCCTGAACACAGCAATGTCCAGTCTTGCAGCATACAAAAACAGATGAAAAACAAACTCAGGATTGGTAACAATTTGCCGCAGTGGAAAGCATGTGACTTCATTACATATATGTTCATTTTCCATAACAGAACCAAACTTAAAGATCAGTGATACTTTCCCATCTGCATTAGTAAGATTAAAGGTCATTCTCTCTATCTTAGTAGTGAGTTTCAAAAGCTGAATACAAAGGTGCAAAACAAGATATTTTAAGATCTGAGATGTCTTAGCATGCGGTTTGACATTTGCTATACACTTTTTTGTGGTTTGGACACATCCTGTTGCCATTTGGTTTAGAAGCCCATGTCTGCAGAGATGGGGGTGCTTTGCAGAAATACAGAGATGATGCTTTCAGGACACAGAGTTTACAGAGATGGTAGTTTAAGGATATCTGTAAGGCAGAAGACAGAATGAAGAATTGAAGACAAACTCAAAACTTGAACCTTACTCTCACAGGGTTCAATTCCAAGTAGCAGGCTCAAGGTTCACTCAGCTTTCCATCCTTTCGAGGTCAGTAAAATGAGCACCCAGCTCACTGCATAAATAAATTGTAAACTGGCCAGAGAAGTGCTTTAAGTACTATGGGATGATATATAAGCCGAACACTTTGCTTATTTTTGGAAAACAAGTGTCAGTCAGCAGCTTCATTCTGAGCCACCTTTGTGGCAAAGGAAGAGAAACCCGTCCCAGACTTTCGTCTCAGCACGGGCTTTCTCTTGAATATCTGGGGAAGCAGTGCACATCCGCAAGACTTCAGCTGATGCTACAGGACTCTGCAATATGAACCTTGAGTCATTCCCACATCACAGCAGAGAAACCCAAGCATGTTTATCGAGTACACTGTAGCTGATGGGACCACCAATTGCTGCCTGCCATGAATGGGCCTCTCCATTACCGTATTTTGACGTAACCCCCCCCCTTGAAGGTTTAAACCTGTAATTAGCAGTTTGCTGTGACCCAACAGTGGCTGATGTTTGGCTTTTGTCTCCTTGTGTGCAATGGAGTATGTCTGGATGTAAATTGCTAATTACTATAACCAAACATCTCACTTGGAAAACACTTGGAAGTGGTTTGACATGAATGCCACTAGAGAAAAAACATTTTCCTCCTTGTGTTTATTCCATCTTGATGTGGGTGAGTGGTGTTTTAATTGCAGCTGGGCAATGGAGTTCAAGGAAAGAAAGAAAGAAAGAAAGAAAGAAAGAAAGAAAGAAAGAAAGAA
>JAHTLZ010000007.1:47159095-47207633 GCA_023846285.1 Phrynocephalus versicolor | reverse complement strand
GAAAGAAAGAAAGAAAGAAAGAAAGAAAGAAAGAAAGAAAGAAAGAAAGAAAGAAAGAGGGAGGGAGGGAGGGAGGGAAAGAAAAACAGGGACAAGTAAGGAGAGTCAACAAAATAATTCCAAAAATCAAAATATCTGCCCCTTTTTAAAAAGCAGCCTCAGAGAGCACTTAAAGAAAACATTGATGGAGAATTTAACGTTCATGAGAAAACTGTAAAGACAGGGTTTTTTTTTTTTTTGTATGGGCTTAGTTTTAGCCCTTTCAAGGACGAAAAATAAAAGGGTCAGGGAGATCAAGGGGTCACAGTTTCATGGGTTACAAGAAAGAACAAAAGGACCTTTTCTAACAACAACCCCCAGCTGTTCAGGGTTCGGATATGTCCCCATAGGAGTTTTTCTAGCCATCTTCCTCCTCCCCCCCTTACCCACCTGGAAGACAACAGCCTAACAAAGTTCCTGAGCTTCAACCTCCCGGACTGTTCCTTTTTAAACAAAAATCACAATCTCTACTGTTCAGAAAATAATCTCAAGATGTCTTGTGATGTGTGTGGGGTTAGGAGGGAGAGAGGAGCCGAGGCGGTGTGGCGGGGGGTGGGGGTGGAGTGACCTCTCAGCCGGGTTTAAAAGCAGTTTTAATGAACTTAGTCCAATTCAGCCCTCTGGCAAAGCTTACACTCCAGGGCAGGACCTCACCAGTCGGCTCAGCAGCCACCAATGTTAATCCTTTGTTATTTTCTGCCCTGTAATCCCTTCTCTACTCTCAAGGGTCAGATCATCTGGGCTGGGGAATGGAAGATATGGGGGCCCCATTTTGAAGCTTCGGTCTGGAAGAACCACGAAACTTTTCCCATCTCTTGTCCCGTGGGCTGAAATAAAAAGTGCATTTCTACAAGCCATGCTAGCTCTTCTCCTTACATGTCATCATACCCAACCTCAAACATCTAGAGGTTTATCTCTCCCAGGATATTACAGGGAAAAGATTTTCAAAGAAAGGATGTTGGAAAAGCCACAAGCTTCGGCCGAGAACCAAACAAACGTACCTTGGGGCCTACTATTTTTATGTCTTTACGTCTACTACTAAATCCACCCACCCACCCCCTTTTAAGTAGTAGATTAGCTCTAAAACTCAGGAGGTTCTTCCTAATGTTCAAATGGAATCTCTTTTCCTGTAATTTGAACCATCGCTCTGGTTCCTAGTCTCTGAAGCCATGAAAAAGAAGCCAGAGACTATATTTTTGTCAATGCATCCCAAAATAGCATTTGCCTTATTCAGGATTAGAAATGGGTGTTTCATTTCGGGAGGGGACTGGTTCCAAAACAAAACATGTGAGCACAGCTGGCACTCAGAATACAATCCCATCCTTCGGAACAAAACCAACCACCGTCGTACCTTGCTGTAGCTTGCAATGGGCTAAATTCCAATCAGGAAGTAGCCTCCTGTTAAGCTGTCCAATGCATCATCTTTCCCTCTCCCTGGCGCTGGCCAATCAGACAGGGAGGCGGGATGATGCATTTCCTTGCACAGCTCCTGACTGGCCAGCATCAGGGTGAAGGAAAGATGGCGCAGCAGAGGCTGCTTCCTGGTCAGAATTTCACCCAGCGCGAGGTAAAGCAAGGCAGGAGAGTGCTGGATTTTGTTCTGGAGGGTGGAATTGGGTTCTGAGTGCCAGCTGTGCTGCAGGCATGTTTCATTTCGGAACCAGTCCCCTTCTGAAATGAAACACCCATGTCTGTTCAGGATGTATTAATAGTATAGTCTCCATATTCCATGAGATACAAGTTCCCCTCTATTCATTATTTGTTAGGCTTCATCTGGAAACTATCTTTAGCATGCTGGATTAAATTACTCAGTCAGAAGCTCGGTTGTGATTGTCCTGTCTGAAGAAGTGCATCTTCTGAAGAACAGGCAGGAGGGGCTAACCTAACCTCTCAAGGGAGACCATTTCACAATATGGGAGCAGCAACAAAGAAGGCTCTCTCTGCTGTCCTTGGCCAAATGTGCTTACAATGCAATGGGGCTGAGAGAAAGGATTCCAGCGTGCAAATACATTCCAGATGGTTTATCAATTTGAACTCCGCATTTAGTTAAGGTGGTACTTAAGTTCATGTTCTGACAAACTGCTACTACATCTGTCATGAAATATCTGATGATGCACCCTTTTTGGAAGGAAATGGAATCTGAAGAAGGCTATTTCTGAAAAGGTCACCCAAGATGGACAAGGAACAAAATCAAGATGCTTCATCTAAATTTAAAAAAAATTACTATAACATGGGATGTCTAGACACTCAATATTGGAGTTAATATCCATGACATCTATTCCAGATTCCTTCTCTTCATGCAACAAATTGACAACTACAGTTATTAGGAAATCAGTTCAATTCCAACATGGGGATTGTTTTGCTATCTAACCCGATTGAACCTTTGTACCTTCCGAATGCCAAGAAATCTTGGTAGAGCACATTTGTTCTTCTGTCTATGACATTCTCCATGCTTCCTCTTGCTATTTTGGCTAGAGAAACCATAAAAATAATTGGCATGAAGGGTGTTTTTAGCATTTAACCATCATTGCCTAGAATCTGAACATGCGGAAAGATGTCGTAAAGCTGTCACAAGCCCAGCAGATCACAACAAAGATACAGTGGTACCTTGCAAGACGAATGCCCCATAAGTTAGAAACTCATAAGATGAATGAAATTTCCAGGAATGGGCATTACAGATGGGCACAAAACGAAAAATGAAATGCTTTTTTGTTGTTTCATTAGGCAACAAAACAAAACAAAATGGGGAAGCAGCATTTTGTTACACATGAAATGAAATAGTCGTTTTGTTTTTCGTTGAAATGAACCATTTCATTCCATCTGTAAAAAGGGGTCCCTTACCTGCTGGGCTCGCAATCAGCTGCCACCCCCGGAGCCCAGGAGGAGGAAGAGGAAGAGGTGGGTCCCCGTTGCCGCTCCGGTGCTCCCTGCCTCCTCCTCTCAGCCCCGGCTTCCACCCTCCTCTCAGCTGGGAGGCGGGTGGGGTGACTCCCCTGGGTCCTAAAGGCACCAGATTTGGTGCTGAGGAGCCATTTCCAGAGGGGTTCCAGACAAGCTGTTATCAGCTGGGCCCCTTTAAAATGGTGCAGTAAGCACCAGGGGATCCCCCTAGTGCCGACTGGGCAATTTTTAAAGTGGTCCAGCCGATGACAGCTCAGCAGGATCCCTCTGAACATGGTTGGGTCACCAGCTTGGGGCTCGCGCTCAATGGTTGAAACTGTTCCTGGAACCAGAGAAAGGACCTTACTTTCCCAAGGTCACAGTTCCTAGGATCACGGCAGGTAGAGGCCACCAAGAGGCCAAAAGCAGTAACGGTGGTGGTGGAAAGAGACTGGAGGCGAGGAAGAACTGGGAATCAGAGAAGAATGAAGTTGGAAGCAGCCTACAAGGCCACTGAATCTAATGCCCTGCTCAAGAGGAGAATGCAATTAACAGGGTGGCTGCCTAAACTTCTCTTGGACCTTCCTTTCGTCCCCTTCCCTGGCTCTGCCCTGTTCCTCCAAGCTGGATAAGGTAGTAGCCGGAATCACCAGGGAAAAAATTACCTGACAGCATTTCTGTACCAACACTTAGCAACAAAGAACAAGAATACAAAAACAACATAAGAACAGCCTTGCTGGAACAGGCCACAACTCATGCAGTCCGGCATTCTATCTCACACAGTGGCTCACCGTTTGCCTCAGGGTATTCCCAAGCAGATGTCCTAACTTCCTTACAATTCCCAGCAATTGGCATTGAAAGATCTCCTGCCTCTCTCTCCAACCTGGAGGTTGTCCTTAGGCATCCAGAATGATAGCCATGGATACCCTTGTTCTCCATGAACTTGTCCAATCCTTTCTTAAAGCTGTCAAGGCTGACAGCTGTCACCACTTCTTCTGTATGGTTTTTATTGAGAGGCAAATAACAGCTTTAACAGGGTTGTGGTGTTCCTATTTGAGCTAGGCACCGCTACACTATTTCGATTTCTTTCAGCTTTCGCCGAGCAACATAAGGCAGTGTTGGGCCCGAGCTGATGGAACTAGAGGATCATGCGGTGCTTGTGTGGGGATGTCCCATCGCTGTGAACTTGCGGGATCGTTTCACATTACACACTGCTCTGCCACAAGCAACCTTCAGGGAACTAATCAAAACGCATTATTAGGCCAACACACCACTCTCCGGAACCAAGATAATAACACAAATAGTAATCCTAAAGTCTGAAGAAGGGCCCTTTTTATTTTGGAGACTCCTTGCTGGTTTCCATGGTAATTAATGGCGTTAAGAGCAGTTTGTAATGCACAGGGCCTCAAGTATAACAAAGAAAAAGAAGCTGAGGAAAGGAAGCCTTGATTAATATGTTAACCGATGAATGTTTAGACCAGCAGCTGCTTTCATATGCACGACACATTACCAATGCCAATAAGAAAAACACCCCTCTAAAAAGCGGTGGATGTGCCACTTAAAATATATATTTTAAAAAAAACCAACACACACAGACACACATACTGTACTTCAACCCTTTTCTCCTACCTTTCATCTGATGGTCCCCAGGGCCATTACCAAAAATTTAATTAATGAAAGACTTGCCACTCTCTGGCAGCCAACTAATGCATTTAGCTAATTATCAGAAAGTTTGTTCCTGAAAGAGCTACTAATCTTCAAAGATTGTCAAGTATCACGCAGGCCATTAAGATCCAATTTTGCAAAGAGGCTCTTTAATAAGACAGCCCTGGCCGGGGTTTGGTTGCTACCCTGACGGGAGCAACCTTTTGTTCCCTAATGACAATGAAGGATCTCTCCTCTGAGCTTAAGGCAGATGTTAAGTCACCTTCTGCAAGGGCTCCTCAGGGATCCACTCAGGAATACAGCAAAATTATTACCACAATGGCCTTTCCTCGTGTTTATTTCAGAGCTAAGCAGAAGCAGAACTGTGGCAGGAAGACTTCGGCCGCGGTCACACCAGCGTTCTCTGCATATATACATTTCATGTGTTGTTTTTTTCGGGCGGTCACATGGTTTTTAATGCACAGTTAGTGTCCTCTCTTCTGCGTCGTATTTTCCTATTCTGGTTCCGTCTCTACCTGCCTACTTCACATATTTCCACGGGAAGCTGTTGAAAAAGGGGGGCAGCTGATTTTACTGAGTATTTTCTGTGTCTTGCCGTGGTTACAGAAGCAAATAAGTAAGCATTTTCGAGCAAAGGTTCAAAACCCAGCCCCTGGCGGTGGTTATTGAAACTTTGCTGAAACTGCTGTTCAAGGGGCGTGGTTGGCCGGGACCAGAATTTACTTCTCTTTGTGTTTAGGACGCGATCTTTTTATGCGCAGTGAGCCAAAGGGAAACTACGGAGAAAACGCAGGTATGACCGTGGCCTGGCTTTAAGGAAGCAGGGCACCAAAGTTTGGAGGAACAAAAAATAAAAAAATAAAAAATTGCTTATGGAAGGATGAGAACCTTCCAGAGATCTGGAAGCTGAGTCATGGCTCAATTTCTTGAGATGTTTTAACAAGTCTTGGAGTCCACGTCCCAAGTCCAAATCTTGGGATCTGAGCCTAAGGGCGTTTATACATGACCCCTAAACTCCGGGGCAAATGGCTCCCAGCTCCGGAGCTTAAAAATGTTTCCCCACCAGCTCCGGAGTTTACAGGAAATTAAGTGCAACCACACCCACTTTAGCGCGTCCCAGCGCACCTTTCAAGTACCTGCTCTCTGGAGGTGAAAATTCCTTGATGCGGTGTAACGATAGTGAGTGCGGGGCTCTCCTCGCTTCTGTTTGTTGTTTTTTGGCTCCTGCCCCTTTAAGAGCTACTTAAGAGACTGGAATGTTGCCGCGGCAAGAGCGAGAGGCAGAACGGAGGTGAGCCACGTTCTTTTCTTCCTTTTTTTCTCCCTCCCCTCACGCAGACAGGAGCAAGGAAGTGCGGAGGGGTGGGGACACAGGAAGAGCGACAAGCCCCTAAGATCTCTGGTCTGAATTTAAGTGGCCAGCGGATCTTAGGGGTCATGTGAAAAGGCTCTAAGTTTTCTCTACAGCAGTGGCTCCCAGCCTTGGGTCCCTGGGTGTTCTTGGTCTAAAACTCATAAAACTCATAAAAGCCATCACCATTAGCTATGCGGGCCAGGATTTCTGTGAGGTCCAAGAACATCTGGGGATTCAAGGTAGAGAACCACTGCTCTAGATTACTAAAGCTGCTTTCACACGACCCCTAAAATCCGCTGGCAATTTAAATGCAGATCCTCCCAATGTGGTTTTTGTTCTGCTTCCTGTGTTCCCACCTCCCCCATTCTGATTCTTTTGCTTCTGTCTGTGGTGAGGGGAGAGAGAAAAAAAATGCAGGGTCACCTCTGCCTGCCGTAGGCAGCAGCTAATTGTTCCAGGACAATTAGGATTCCTGTCTGTTAAAGGGGGGGGGTACCCAACAAAAACAAACACAAAGTGGAGGAGGGCCAGGCATGCAATGCTTTAAAACATAAGCAAGGAACAGCAACAAGGATTTTACCTCCTCGAGACCAGGCACTTGTAAAATGCGCTGGGGCATGCTTAAGTGGGCGTGGTCGTACTTTATTTTTTCTAAAGTCCGCTGCTGGTGGGAAAAACAATTTCATCCTCCACATCTGCGAGCCCTTTGCATCGGATTTTAGGGGTTGTGTGAATGCAGCCTAAGTGGAAGCTATTCTACTTTGAAAATATCATGACAGGCCAAGGCTCACCAGAAAAGACAACAATGTTGAGAAATGTTGAAGACAGCCGGAAGAAAAGGAAGACTGAACATGAAATAGATGGATTTAATAAAGCAAACCGCAGCCTCCAGTCCACTAGATCTGAGCAGGACTGTTATTATTAGGACTTTCTGGAGGCGACTAAATCATAGGATTGTCATATGCCAGAAATGACTCGACGGTACATAGAGCCCATCTGGATGCCAATGAGGTAGAGTGCATCAATCCGTATTGGTTTATCAATAAGAACCAATGACTCTGTTGATCTAAAACTGGGCACACTATTTTGCACACTCACGCCTGATTTCTTAAGCTCTTTGATCCTTTCCTTTGTCAAAGGCATTTCCACATGCTCGGCGAGGCAGCATTCTTTCAGGGAATGAACTTCAATTCTGTGTCTCTCAAGTGCTCTTCCTTTGGCCAATCTGTCTACGGAAGGCTCACCGAAGAGAATGGAATGAAATTGGCTGGCAGGAGGGAGAGATAAGATTGCACTCCTAGACAGGTTATCAAACCATCTCCCATCTATTTAGATTTAATTAAAAGTGCCTGTTGAAAATTGTTAGATTTTGCCGTACAAGCTGCCGCGAGAGCATGCCATTTTCAACAAGGCGATAATTATTTTCGTTTACAAGTAGCTTTTGAGAACATTTGCCGATCCGAATACTTCTATAACTAAAATGACTTGTGTTGATATTTATTCATTTATTTATTGTTATATTTATATCCCGCTTATCTTCTAAACAGAACTCTATAAGCCAGGGGTCCTCAACCTAAGGCCCCAGGGCCGGATGCGGCCCCCAAGGTCCTGAATCCAGCCCCCGGGACCAATTACAACCCCTCCACCTACCTCCTACTTTGCGAGCAAGCCAGCCTCCGCAGCTGCTTCTATTGCTGAGGCAGTTCAAAGTAGTGGGCTATGTCACTTCTCCCACTCCCCCCAACTACCGCCTAGATGATCAGCATGCTGGCTAGTGGGGCATTCAAAGTGGGAGGTCTAGGGCAAGGTCCCCTGCTCCCCCCACCCACTGTGGTCTGGCCTCCAGTGGTGTCTGGGGCGTGGTACCGCCCCGCTGTTTGAAAACTTTGAGGACCCCTGATATAAGCTGTCGATATAGGTTTGAGATGAAATATTTTTGGGGGTGGGGTGAATAAAGCAGACTATACAGAAAAATGTTTTGATTCCCTTAAAAATTATCAGCATTACTGTTGATTGTTTGTTTGTTTGTTTGTTTGTTTGTTTGTTTGTTTGTTTGTCTGTCTGTCTGTCTGTCTGTCTGTCTGTCTGTCTGTCTGTCTGTCAATATTTATATACCACCCATCTGGCACCCACATGTGAATCTGTAAAATAGCATTTCTGATCACTTTTAAATTATGCCAGAGAAGAAACATAAAGGTAAAATTTGTTTACTATAATTACTGAAGCTCTGGTGTAGTTTGTTGTGTTATTTCAAAATAATGTACTATAATTATAATATAAATACAACACGTAGCATGAAATACAATAGGATCTCCCTATCTGCAGGATCACTCTTTGCTGCCTCATTTATCCACTGGTTTCAAATACAGCAATACCTTGGATAATGAATGCCTCTGATAATGAATAATTCGGATAGCGAATGGGAATTTCTAGGTATAGGGCTGCTACGGATTATCAATGTTCCCTATGGGCTGCCTCCGATAACAATTTTTTTATCATGCCTTGCACACACACCATAGTTTGTGGAGGGATGGGAAGAGTTGGAGCATTATTTTTCATGGTGTTTTGGAGCCATTCGGGATTTTTTTTTCCCCTGACTGATTTGGGCCTTTTGAACTTGGAAAGGTAGGGAGCTGAAGTTTTCATGCTTTTTCCTGCCTATTTGCATCACTTTCTTTTGCAATGTGGAGCGGTGAGCTGAGAATCATCCTGGTTTTCTTCAGTGCATTTGGTTTGGAGCTTGGTTTTACTGATCTTTGAACTGCTTTGCACTGCAGTTTGGGTGGGAGATCTTTAAAACTGCTTTCAATTGCACTTTAGGCAGGAGTTCTTTGAACTGCTTTGCACTGCACTTTGGACGGGAACAGCTAGGGGTAGCCTTTGCTGTTTTCTTTTGTCCATGTTTGCATTGCACTGCAGGGGTGGTGTTATGGGAGGGTGTTCCAGCACTGCAAGCCTTTAAACTGCATTTTATAAAGAGGTGTAGGGGGGGGGAAACAGCTTTTTTGCCTTTTTTTCAGACTTCCAGAATGGATTAATCAGTTTCCCATTCGTCTATGAAGATTCTCAGTCATCCAGGTGAGTTTATCTGGAAGTTGAGTCATGGCTACTGGACTTCTTTTTGAGAGATAGAAAAGTTTTGCTTCTCATCCAAACAGCTTCATCAGTCTGACTGATGAAGCTGTTTGGATAAGCAGCGAAACGTTTCTATCTCTCAAAAAGAAGTCCAGTAGGCATGACTCAACTTCCAGACAGTTTTTTCGGATATCAAATAATGAATTTTTCGGATATCAAATTGCCTCGGAGAACAAATTAAATTCGTTATCAGAGGTACAAATGTACTAAATTAAAAAAAACAAACAGAATTATGTACAGAATTTATATATACTGTATTTCTGGATGTATTACTAAACCTGACCAGTAGTGGGGGACAGAGACCATGCAATATACAGTGGTACCTCAACTTACGAACTTAATCCATTCCAAATGCATGCTCTTAAGTCGAACTACTCTTAAGTTGGGGAACCTATCTAAAAAATTGAAAAAATAAGTTACAAAATCAAAAAAATGGAAAAATTGTAAGTCGAGCAGACCGTATCTAAAATTTGTAAGGCAGCAGTTAAAACACCAACAGTTTTCCAGTCTTAAGTCAAATTGTTCTTAAGTCGAGCTGCTCTTAAGTCAGGGTACCACTATACAGTGTTCAATATGTCCATATTTTTGGGCATCTGCAGGAGGGATTGGAATCGATCCCCCAGGGATACCACAGTCCTACTATATTCCAGCAAGGTAGTACTGGTAGTTCTAAGCCATATGTTAGCTTTTGAATTCAACACACTTTAGTTTTACCCTTCCTAATATTAGCTACAAAGCAAACTGTCTCAAGTTCAGGAGTTCTCATCATGTACAGATATACAAAGCATATGAATGGGGAGTTTGCAAGCATGGCTAATTAGCTACACTAACCATGCTTTATGAAAAGGTAAAAAAGTAAAGGTCCCCCCCCCCGCGCATGTGTGCTAGTCATGTCCAACTCTAGGGGCAGTACTCATCTCCTTATTCAAGTCCAAAGGCTAGTGTTGTGCAAGTCCACGGCCATGTGGCCGGCATGGCTGCAAGGAAACACAGTTTTACCTTCCTGCGTTTTACAGCGACACCTATTTATCTACAGTACTTTCATTTACATGCTTTTGTTCAAATTGCTCAGTTGGCAGGAGCTCGGGTTAACAATGGGAGCTCACTCCGCTGTGTGGCACCCGGGATTCGAACCGCTGAGGTGCCAACTTTGTAGCCAACAGTTTTCAGTGCTCTAGCCCGCTGAGCCACCACATTTACTGGATGCCTTTTGAGATGTTCTAAATTCTCAATATGGGAGAAGCTTCCCAGGAGATTCAGTATTTCTGTCACTGACTGGTTGGTTGTATTTATTTACTGTCCATCTAGCCATTTGGTTATCAGAAAACATCTCCTCAGGATGAGACAGAACCATTTATTTCCTTCTGACATGTTCTGAAAGTGCAGTGAGATGAAGCACCTCTGTTGCTTCAAGAGTTAGGTGTTCAACTCTACAGTCGCAGTGTTCTCTCTCTTGCACACCACCATAATCAAATCCAGCTTCAAGATCTCCCTTTGGTTAAACCAAATCATGAATAAAAAGCCTTCCAATGACTCCTCATCACCATAGTACCCACATTGAATCATAGAACTGCCGGCCTTTCAGAGAACCCATCGGTCATTAACCAACCTTGACTGGTAGCTATTCAACTTCTGCTTAAAAAGAAGCTGCCATCTCCTGAGACAGTCTGTTCTACTGCTAAGTAGCTCCTTCTGTTAGGAAGATCTTCCTAATATTGAGTCAAAGTCTCCTCCCTCTAGAACTCTGGACCCATTTGCTTTGCATTCTACCATCTGGAGCTGAAAACAACCATGTCTTCTCTTCACCACTGACAGCCATTCAAAGCCTTGATGGCTATCATGGCACCTCTCAATCTTTCTAGGCTAAACACACTCCGTTTCCTTGACCATTCTTTAAAGGGCTAAGTTTCCAAACTCTTAATCATCTGCAAGAAGAAAGGCAGGGTAGAAATAAAATCATTTTTTTAAAAAAATGAATAAAATCCTGCTTGCACTTCTCAGAATACATTTTAGCGTCTCAATATCCTTAAGAAACTGAGGTACCAAGAACTGGACACGGTATTGCATGTGAAATCTGACCTTGATAGGGTCTGGGCTTGATGATTCGTAGGGTCCCTGGCAGCTCTGCACTTCTAAGGTTATTGTTATATTATGAAAGCAAAGTTGACATCCAAGCCACCCCTGTCACTGAGTAGCTTTTGACGGGGAGCAACATTGGAACAAGCCCATGGCTTTGGCAGGATTCTCAGCAATATTTGGGTATCAGCAAGAGAAAAGCAGTAGCTGCATGTGACAGATCGCTGATCTGATACAAGCGGGGTTTTTCTTGTGTCCATCTGAGGTTGGTTCCCAATGGGTTTCATCACCAGCCATCCCTTGATTTGGGGAATTACCACTCGCCTTGTCTAAAACATAGAAATGGTGCTGCTGCATAAACTAGACAAATATATATCCCAGCCAAATTGACACGAGGAAGAGCCTCGTGGCGCAGTGGTTAAGTGCCTGTACTGCAGGCAAAACTGTGTTCACAACCTGGGCTTCAATCCCCTGTAGCAGCCAGCTCATGGTTGACTCAGCCTTCTATCCTTCCGAGGTCAGTAAAATGAGTACCCAGCTGGCTGGGGGCACAATGTGTGGCCTGCATACTATAATTAAAAAAAAACCTGTAAACCACCCAGAGACTACTTAAAGTGGTATGGGGTGGTATATAAGCAGACCACTTTACTTTGCTTTTATTTCCAGACTTTTGTCATAGCCCTGATCTGACGGCTGTTGTTATTCCAAATAATCTCAGCTCTGAATTATTGCTGACTTTTTAAGGCATCTGATATGAAATATACTCATAACATCTGAAAGGGAAATGATATGATCAGGACAGGGTGGGGAGGAGATATGTAATTTTGACATGAACCCTATGGTTATCACTTAATGTGTTTCAATCCACCAGAGAGGCTTAAATCATTTAGATCAATATAAAAAATAAAACAAAATTGCAGGTATTAAAACAAGAACACAGAACGCCTCTAACTCCACTAGTTTCAGAAGACACAGAAGAACATAAGGACATAAGAAGAGCCGTGCTGAATCAGGTCAAAGGCCCATCTAGTCCAGCTTCCTGTATCTCACAGTGTATCTTCCTGTATCTCACAGTGGTCCCACCAAATGCCTCTGGGAGCACTCGAGACTAGACATCAGCAAACTGCAGGAGACTAGCAAACTACAGGAAAAGAGATTCCATTTGAACATTAGGAAGAACTTCACAGCAGTTAGAGCTGTTCAGCAGTGCAATATGCTGCCACAAAGGGTGGTGGAGTCTCCTTCTTTGGAGGTTTTTAAGCAGAGGCTGGATGGCCACCTGTCAGAAATACTGTATTGTGATGGGGTTCCTGCATGGCAGGAGGTTGGACTAGATGGCCCTTGAGGTCTCTTCCAACTCTATGATTCTATGATTCTATCTGTCTCCTGATACCACTCCCCTACATCACTGCTTAGTGAAGGCCATGCCAGGGTGCATGCAACCCATATGTACACAATGTGATGAAGGTGCGTGCACCCCCTAACCTGCCCACACTAGCTTTTAATCAGCACTGGCTTGCCACTGCTGATGACATCACTGTCACGGCAACATAGGGGAGCTGTGCAACAGGATTCCAGTCATGAGGTTTGCACCTCACAAAGATGTTTCAGATACGTACCGGGTTTTTGTTTCCCAGGCAAGTGCCCTGAACATGATATGCCATTTGAGTGAGAAGGCTAGCCCATCAAAGGAACCAAAAGGATCCCAGGCAACCTGCATTGCTATTCTTCAGCAATAATGGGATTTGCAACAGAAGCAACACAGATCAGGGTATCTTTGTTCTATTCTCCAAGGACGAGTGAGCTCTGAGCCAGATAATGGAAATTCATAGACCTAATCTGCCCAGAATGCTCATTATGAAATGACTTTGAGCATTCTTTCCTTGAACGATTTTAATGTGATTTAAATTCTGATCTCCTTTTTTTTTAAAAAAATGCAACTTCTTCAGAAGTGGTTTTTTTTTGGGGGGGGGGGAAGCAAAATAAAATAAAAGGTCCATTTAAGCTGATGCGGTGCCATTCGAATGCCTCGGAACAATGAGTTGCCTCCAGGCAGAGAGAGGGGTCCTCCTTTTGGTTCACTGGGCAGCCATTGTGTGAATGGGATAGCTTTGCCCCTTTTTTTTTTTTGCAGATGGACGGTCAAGAAAATCCGGCAACTAAGGGGATTCAGAAGCGCCCATTCATCTACACAGAGAGACTGCTTAGGTGGATGCCCTTCTAAGAGCTGAGTGTGCAAACACGGCGACCGCGTTGAAAAGCAGACGGAGCCCTTTTCTGAGCGCCAGGCTCCGAACTTAATCCAACGAATTGCCTGCAGGAAGCATTTGCCACTTCTGTTCTTTTTGTTATTGCTTTTGTGCTCAACATGGATTCCTTTTGATGCATGACAGATATCAGTCTCCTGTCCCTTGACGAGAAGTCTTTGGAAAGCAGCGATCAAAGGCATTCAAAAATGAAATGAAGCTTTCCCATCAGGGGATATTAGGCTTCCGGGTGGGGTGGGGTGGAGTCACAAAAACAAAACCATGAGTTGGAGTGGCTAGCCGGCCACTGTAGGATCGCCAAGTGATTCTGAACGTGTTTTTGATGTAAACTATTCCAGCTCAACACATACCAAAGGAAAAGAGGACACGATTTGCATCAGGGGTGGAGAAGGAAAGAGAAATGGCCAGAACAAAAAGGGTGGGCGCATGTCCGTTCTTTGATATTTTCAGTATTCAAAATAATGGTGTAGTTTAAAAGCACTGGGTAGACATCTTGAGTTGTGGGACTAAAGGATGCCTATGGAGATTTCTTTACCTACAGCAATTTCCTGTCAAAAGTTACATATTCTGTAGAACTGCCCAACAAAATTTAGACATAAGAACATAAGAAGAGTCCTGCTGGATCAGGCCAAAGGCCAATCTAGGCCAGCTTCCTGTATCTCCCAGTGACCCCACCAGATGCATTTGGGAGCACATGAGACTAGATACCACTCCCCTGTAACTGGCACTTGAAGTACCCTGGTTTTAAGCCTGGAGATTACACATCTCCCTCATGGTTTGTAACCTGTGATGGACTTTTCCTTCAGGAATCTGTCAATCCCCCTTTGAAGGCATCCAGGGCAGATGCCATCACCACTTCCTGTGGCAGGGAGTTCCAAAGACTAAAAGCACGCTAGGTAAGAAAAAAATTCTTATGTCTGCTCTCACTCTCCCAGCCCTCAGTTTGAGTGGATGTCCCCTAGTTCTGGTATTTTGTGAGAGGGAGAAGAGCACCCCTCTATCCACTTTACTCATGCCCTGCATTATTTTGTACGTCTCAATCATATTCCCCCTCAGGCACAACTGCCACAGTCCTTTGGCATTGGCAATACAGGCTTGGAATTCTGGGAGTTGTGGTCCAAAGCATCCGGAGGGCCGAAGTTTGGACATGCCTGAGTGCTGGGTAGACATCTTGAGTTGCGGGACTAAAGGACGCCTACGGAGATGTCTTCACCTGCAGCAATTTCCTGTCAAAAGTTACATCTTCGGTGGAACTGCCCAACAGACTTTTGGCCAATATGTTTAATTGAGTTTTAAAACTAAAATGAATATTGAACCTAGTAATTGCCGGTTTCTGCAGTATATGTTTTTTAACCATTCTGTAAGCTACTTTGGATCCCTATCTTGGGAGAAAGAAGGGAATATGCACACACACATCCACGCACACACACACACACACACACACACACACACACACACACACAATCTGAAGACTTATCATTGACCTTGTTCTGTTCTGACCCTGAGTTTGATCGCAATGGACTCAGGAAGCCAGTTCAAGGAGGACTCAACCTTCCATCCTTCTTATGTTGGTAAAATGAGTACCTAGCTCGCTGGTGGGTGGGCAATTTGCAGCTTGCATACTTAAATTGTAAGCTGCCCTGGGAGTGTTTTAAACACTATGAGGTGGCATGTAAGCAGTACGATTTGCTTTGATTAAAAACAGGTGTATACTGCCTGCAATATCTCTACCCCTTGTTGCAAGAGGAAGAAGGGGTGGAAATATTACCAGACCACCTGGCATGGTTGGCTGCGTTTGTGTGTATACCTATCCTACAGATGTGTTTTGTATGTTGGCTTCTGTAGCAACTACCGTGCAGAGACCCCAGCCATTTCATGGACCACTGACCTGCACTCGCTACCTATTAAGCTCTGCTGCCACCATCCAGGGTATCCCAGTTTAAAACGACTAAGTCCCAGTTGAAGTGTAACGTGGAACCAAATAAAATAAAGTTTATTGAATACAAAGTTGTTTTAGATTCAAGTTCACTGGTGTACAAATACTTAAAAGTTCTCAAAGCAGTAACACTCAAGCTCTGTCTTTTACTTCCAACCTCTTTCACAAACTATCTCAGCCCTATCTCTCTGGATGTTTCTTCCTTTCTCAAATGTGCAGTTTTCCGATCTCACTTCACATACCTCAGGTGGAGCTTTTTAAGCATTTGGGCTCCACCTCCAAATTCCTTATTTGGGCATAAGCATTAACCCTTTACCCTCCCCCCACACTGCATAGCCACTTAATCAGGAAAAGGGTGAACACTACAGTTTCTAATTAGAATTTTGTAAAATTTAGGATCTAGTGTCAAATTAATATATAGTAACCCCCCATCTATCGCGGGGGTTAGGGACCGACGTGACCCACAATCATTGAAAATCCACTATATGCAGATGCAGGTCGGGTCGGGCCTGGGACGTGTGCAATGTTTAAAATGTCTTTAAACAACGGAGCCAAGTGCTTGGCTCCATTGCTTAAAGTCATTTTAAACATCACACACCACTTCTCCTGACCCCTCTGGGGTGTGGGGGAGTGGCACACAATGCCTCCATAGAGGCAAGTCCCGGGCTTCAGCTGATCGGCGCTGGGGTGGGGGAGGAAAAACCTTTTGTTTCCCCACCCCAGTGCCAAACAGCTGGAGCCCAGGGCTTGGGGGAGGGGGAAGGTTTAAAAAGCCCCAGCTTTTAAAACCTTTCCCCCCTCCCTCAAGCCCTTTCAGGGTACCACTGTACTGTGGTCCAGTGATATAGCGGGACCACAGTATATGAACCGTGAAAGGGCAGGGGACCACTGTAATTTAGATAATCTAGGTAAGCACAGATGCTTTCCCCCCTAACAGGTGGAGTTGAAACGAAGGCAAGCAGAATGCTAGTTGTGATAAGCCAGCCGCCGGGGGTCAAGGAGGCTCTCCTTGACCTGATGGCTTCATCTTCATAGTGTTCATAGAACAGTGGGGCATCATCAAGTGCACAGACATTTTAATTTCACTTCCCAGCTGGAATGTTAAGTCCAATAAAAAACCATCCACTCAGCAAACCAAGATTAATACAGGGCAGCTTGTTGGCTGTCTCTCTTTGTTTATCTCGACATCCCACAAACTGTGGGGAAGGATGTATCATACAGAGAACATGCTAATGCTTATTTGGATCAACGTCCAAGAGAAATTAGCAGTCCTTAAAAGGTGTGCAGTTTTGACTCTCGATTAGACATGGGCACGACTCAGCAAAATTTTAGTTTTCGTTTACGTTTTTTCGTTTCGTTACGCAACGAAAACGAAAAAAAAATTTCAAAACAAAACGGAAACAGAAACGGAAACGAAAAATTTTGCTGTGTTTTTCGTTTTCATTGTGGCAATTACATTGAACTGAAAAGAATGCTAATGAAATGGAAATTTTTCGTTTTCATTTTCGTTTTTTGTTTCGTTGCGCAACAAAAACGAAAATAAAAAATTTGCAAAAAAACCCAACGAAAACGAAAATGAACCAAAACGGACCCCTCAACGACCAAACGACAAACCAAACACCATTTTTTTGAGTCGTGCCCATCTCTACTCTCGATCCCTCCATCCTCTGCAAAAAGTAGCCGAGAGAGAACTGGAGATAAGAACTTAAGAACATAAGGAGAGCCATGCTGGATCAGGCCAAAGGCCCATCTTGTCCAGCTTCCTATATCTCACAGTGGCCCCACCAAATGCCTCTGGGAGCACACGAGACTAGATATCTGTCTCCTGATACCACTCCCCTGCATTTGGCCCTTGAAATATCCTGGTTTTAAGCCTGGAAATTAAGCATCTCCATCATGGTTTGTAACCTGGGATGGACTTTTCCTCCAGGAATCTGTCCAATCCCCTTTTGAAGGCATCCCGTCTCTTGACCTGAAAGCCAAATCCATTCTGCACCCACAAGAAATTTAAGATGGTGCAAATTCTATCATCCTCTGCCAAGAAAAGCCAATTGCTTGTGCAGATTTAACAAGTCTTCATGACATTAGCATGACTTATTTGGCAATTTAATATGTGGGGAGAGTTAATGAACCGGGCGAAATGAGAAAACCTTGTACGTGAAATCTGCATAGGAAACTCTGCGCTCTAGCCACTGGAAAGTCCGCACATGCTGGTAAAATTGTTCAGAAATGAATAAAATAATATTGGAAGCAGTCAACAATAAACATTATAACAATATATTAATAATTTTGGAACTGAAGAGCTTGTCAAGGACACACAGTGGAGAATCATGGATGTGCAGGCAGAGACCTAAACCACTAAACTATTTAAACACCCCAGCTCAGATTTTGAAAAGTTTTCCTTTATATTCCATTGGTTGGTGGGTGGGTAGATTAACTGACTGAATAAACATTACTGCTTTTCTGCCTGACCATATGAGATTACCTTGAAAATCCGCGCTATGCGGATGCAGGTCGGGTGGGTGGACACAATTCTAAACATCGTGTGCCGCTCGCCCGCACCACCAAGGGGAGTGAGGCCGAGCAGCTGCGATCTTTAGAAAAGGCTCTTGGCCATAGAGCACAAACCTTCCCCCCTTTCCCTCAAGCCCTTTCGGGGTACTGCGGTCCCACGATATAGCGGGACTGCAGCATATGAACTGCAAAAGGGCAGGGGACCACTCTATCATAAACACAAGATATTTGGTCTTGGTCTCCAATAGCATATCCTTACACTTGAGGATCTTTTCTAGTTCCTTCCTTGTTTCCTTTACTAGTCCCAGTCTTCTGGGAAAGCCAGAAGGCTTTAAGGCCTAGGGCAACCAACCTCCACCCGAGGGTCCTGTTCCTATCTTGGTGTTAGCCAGGAGCCTTCCTGCTGAGCGCAACACTTGGACACGACTTCAAAGCTCCAAAGCCTTTTAATATGCGTCCCATTCAGGTACTTGCAAGGTGCCTATAAGGCAGGCAGTGAACTCCCGGAATGGAGGATTATGAGATTTGTAGTTCAGAAAACTTGAAAATAACAAGCCTGTAGCTTACTCTCACTCACTCTCTACCCCAGAGCACAGAGAGAACTCCTAGTTCCCTGAGCTCCTTGCCCTCTGAAGATGCCGGCCACAGAGTCTGGCAAAAACTTCCAGGGACATGGCCAAACAGCCCAAAAAACTCACAACAGCTATCAGACAGCTTCTATTAGTTCTTTATTTTTTTTTCCCATTGGCTCTTATTTTGAATTGTTAAATGGTTTTTGATTTATCGTATTAGTGCTTATTGGCTCATTTTTTCTTCTTATTATGATGATTTGATTACTTACCTCATGTTGGTCTGATTGATTAGTTTTTTATTTACTATTTTAAGTTGTTTAATCTGTTTTTGTATTTTGCCTGTGTATGTAAACCGCCAAGAGCAGCTTTTTTGCTAGATGGTTGCGTATATAATTCAAATCAAATCAAATCAAACCAATCAACCAATAAATAGATCCCGGCCGTGAAAGCCTTCAAGAATACCTGTGGTTTAGCTTGAGCTGTTAACAAAATTTGATCCAAATCTAGTAGTTTAAATATTGGATGATAAAAGGCTAGGAAATGAATGGTTGTCTGCCATAGTCAGATAGCTTTCCCCAACCTACTGCCTCCTGGCTGTGTTGAATTCTATCTCTCATCATCCATATTTACTGTGGGTATTGGGAAAGCTAATGTAGACATTTAAAGGGGCGTGGTGGGTCAGTGGACTAGAGCGCCGAAAACTGATGGCTGCAAAGCTAGGAGTTCACATCCCAAGTGCCAAGGAGCGGAGTGAGGTCCCAATGTTAACCCTAGCTCCTGCCAACCTAGCAATTCAAAAGCATGTAAAATACAAGTAGATAAATAGGTCCCACCGTAAAAAGAGGGAAGGTGATGCAGAAATGCATTCAGCCCTGCTGGCCACATGGCCACGGACTTGCACAACACTGGCTTGTTAGCTTAGAAACAGAGATGAGCACCACCCCTAGAGTCACACACAACTATCAAGCGTGTGCGGGGGGGGGGACCTTAACCTTTGCCTTTAAGAACATAAGAACAGCCTTGCTGGAACAGTCCACAGCCCATCCAGTCCAGCATTTTGTCTCACACAGTGGCTCACCATTTGCTTCAGAGTATTCCCAAGCAGACGTCTTCACCTGCTTAAGATTCCCTGCAAATGGCATTGAGAGCAATCCTGCCTCTCTCTCCAACCCAGGGGTTGTCCTTAGGCATCCATAATGATAGCCATTGATATCCTTGTTCACCATGAACTTGTCTAATCCTTTCTTAAAGCTGTCAAGGCTGAATTCCACAGACCAGTGATTCTCTGGGTGAAAAAGTACTTCCACTTATTTGTTTGAGATCTAGCACCCAAAAGTTTCATGGAGTGCCCCTTAGTTCTAGTGTTGTGCGATAGGAAAACAGCTTTTCCTTATCTGCTTTGCCACACCCATTTATGATTTTATAAACTTCAACCAGGTTACCTCTTAGAAGCTGTCATTCAAGAGTAAAGAGGCCCAGCCGTTGCAGCCTCAGATGGTAAGGAGGGTGTTCCAGTCCCCTAATCATTCTGGTTGCCCTCCTCTGCACTTTTTCCAGTTCCATAATATCCTTCTGGAGGTATGGTGACCGGAACTATACATAGTACTCCAGATGGGCCTCACCATAGATTTATAAAGAGGCAAAATTACACTTGCTGACTTATTTTCTATACCCTGCCTAGTGATCCTTCCTTAGCACTGAGTTTGCCTTTTTTACTACTGCGGCACACTGGGTTGACACCTTCATTTAATGAAGACATTACAGCAAGGGGTTAATATCAAATAACCTGATCACAATTTTCTGCTCCCTGAATTTGTTCACCGCTATGTTTTCTTGTCACCAAAAGCTCATCAGAAAAAAAAAAAATACCTTAAAAAGTTGCAAAAACCAGATGATTTTGATATTTAAACACTACATTTGTGCCTGGTTACAATTTCTTCACAACCCTACTTCCAACATTAGACTTTTAGAATTCTACATGTATAGAGTGAGCTACGTGTACCAACCAAGGGAAACAGAAGCCCTTGCAAGTAATGGTGTGGAATTATATGCAAATTTATTCAACTCTCATAATATTTATGCTTCCCTACCCTGCCATGCTGGAGCGCCAGTGTTTCGTTAATTCAGTCTGATTGTATGGAAAATTCAGAATACTACATGAGTGCAAGTATGATTAAGTATTATTGCCACTGCTGTTATTGTTATTAAGATGTATTTCAGAAACCATTCATAAAGATGAGGTTTCGGGGTTACCTGGGGAACCCAATCAAGAACGGCAGACAAAGTCATCTCATCCATGCTATTTTTGGTGTGTGTGTGTGTGTGTGTGTGTGTGTGTGTGTGTGTGTGTGTGTGATAGCAGGCTTTGCTGAGCAATCCATGAATGACAGAGCAAAATTTACCCTAGGCCTCTAGAAGATCTGGGTAGTGCAGCACATGTAAGTTAAGTGTCATGCTGAGTTTTTGCACTCTGTTGAACTCTACCTACCTTTGCAAGAAAACAACAACCCCAAAGGATACATAATCATTAAACACATGACTGTTTTGGACTAAAAAACAAAGGAGTTTGGCTATTAAGTGAGGAATAGGATTCCTTTTTTTTTTAAGCCTAAAATGGGTCTGAACAGGTAACCCAGGTGCATGTCTTTCTTCCTGGTGTTCTCTTGCTTGAGCACTTCTTCTGCCATCCCATTAATTTGTAGTAACGAGAGCTGCGTGGGGACACAGAGTGTTAAAGCAGTGCAATTAAAAAAAGCTAGGGTTGGTTGATTTTATTCCCATCCATTGCACACTCCAATTAGTCTAGCAAATGAACACGCATGGCTTGTCTCATATTCTCCACCTCAGCATTCATAAGAACATAACAACATAAAAAGAGCCGTGCTGGATCAGGCCAAAGGCCCATCTAGTCCAGCTTCCTGTATCTCACAGTGGCCCCACCAGATGCGTCAGGGAGCACATAAGACTAGACCTCTGTCTCCTGATACCACTCCTCTGCATCTGGCCCTTGAAGTACCCTACATTTAAGCCTAGAGAATACACATCTCCCTCATGGTTTGTCACCTGTGATGGACTTTTCCTCCAGGAATCTGTCCAATCCCCTTTTGAAGGCATCCAGGTTAGATGCCATCACCACATCTTGTAGCAGGGAGTTCCACAGACTAACAACACGCTGGGTAAAAAAATATTTTCTTTTGTCTGTCCTCACTCTCCCAACCATCAATTTGAGTGGATGTTTGACAGCTAGGGTTGCCCGATGAGTAGTTTGACAGGTAGGGTCGCCCGATGAGCAATTTGACAGCTAGGGTTGCCCGATGAGTAGCTTGCCTTGCACGATCGCGATCTCAGGGCCAAATACTGAGGTCAAGAAGAAGTCCTTTGTGCAGGTCCTTGTGATATCACAGGAAGAAGGGGGTTCTTTGTTATGTCATCAGAGGCTCACCTCTGCATAAGAATAACTACAAGCTACAGGAAGACTGATTTAAAGTGAACATCAGGGGAAAAAAACTTCCTAACTGTTAGAGCAGTATGACAATGGAACCAATGACCTCGGGAGGTAGTTAGTGCTGCAATGCTGGAGGCATTCAAGTGAAAATTGGACAACCATCTGTCAGATCTGCTTTGCTATTAATTACTGACTTGAGCAAGGAATGAAACCCTACCAACTCAAGTATTCTATGAAGCTATAATAGCAGAATAATATGGTAATATGTGTGTGATGTGTGCATGAAACAACCAGAAAAACCCTCTGGATTTCCTGCATTAAAACAAAACAAAGCAAAGTGTTCTGCTTATATACCGCCCCATACCACTTCAAGTAGTCTCTGGGTGGTTTACAGTTTTAATTAAAGTATGCAAGCTACACATGACCTCTTAAAATAACATTGTGCAAGGAACATTTGTACCTGCTTGCTGAGTCCTAGTGTCAAACGAGAGTGGAAAGTATGAGTGCTATTGCATAAACAAATGAAAGTTTCTCCTCCTCTAAAACATTCATTCTAAGATCTATCTGCCTGATGGAGAAAATGAAAAGCACTGCAGTTTTTTCAGACTTCAGCTGAAGCCCCGAGACCCAGGGAGTTTCTTGGTAGATCACAACTACCCTGTGTTTCGTCTACATTCCTGCACAGCCTGCCACCCATCTCAACTCCCACTCTCCACAGCTCACCGGAGAGGTGCAAAATTTTTGACGGCTGTGCACCCACACGGATAGGGCACGAGGTCGTTGTGACGCCCGGGGAACACGGCTTAAGGTGGAGAACACAGGAAGGCAAGCTCTATGCAGCGGGCGGCAAGCTCCTTGCTGCTTATTAAACTTTTATCCGGCTCCCTTGCTGCACTTCCCCTTTCCATGCTGTGAACATGGCAATTAATTATTTAGAATAACTAATCAATCAGGGATTAGATGTACTAATCAAACATGTTTCAGCTGCTAAGTATCACTCACTTGAAACGATTGATCAGGCTAAAAGACACTCCCGTGGATGGTTCAGGAGAGGGTTCTTATAGCCCCCATATGCACCTCCTGAACCCCCTAGGGTCGAAGCCTTAACACCATGTGCTGGACTATGGAGAAAGCTGAATACCAAGCCGCCAGACAGACGACACTGATTTTCCATTCTGGTGCCCTTTCTGCACTCTCAGTAGGGCATTGAATTGCAAGGGGAAGTCTGGAATTTCCCCCCCCCCTGTCAGCTAAGAGGTTGTGAAATGCGCTTGCTTTCTCGTTTTCTTGATTACTTGGCCACTCGAAGTGGCTTGGGACGCGAATGCTAGCTATCAGCACTGGAAATTATATGATTCTAAGGGCATATTGAACGTGCCGAGTGCTTCACAATCAAGAGTTAATTTGGAACAATAAGAGGGAGGTGTCAGGACTTCCAGCTGGTTGAAAACAAGGGTTCCAGATGGGGCCTAGCTGTGGAGGTGGACAAAGTGACACACGTTGCCAATTCACGGCATGTTGAAATGTATTCCATCAGAAAGAGACTCACAATATAAAAGAGTTGGAAGGACTCATACGGCCATCGAGTCCAATCCCTTACTCAATGCAGGAATCCAAATCAAAGCAGATCTGAAAGATGGTTGCCTACTCTTCCCTGGGATGCCTCCAACATTGAAATGCTCACCACCTCCTGAGGTCATTGGTTCCATTGTTGTACCGCTCTGGTTACACGTCATTACTACATGCCCTGATTTCTGGTTCACCTTAAATCTGGCTTCATGTAATTCGAGACAAGAGATGGGCACGAAACAAACTTTTAGTTTGTTTTGTAATTCGTTATTCATTTCGGTAGGTAACAAAACGAATAACGAACCCCAGAGTGATTTTTGGAATGAACCGAACTGGGGCTCTCTCTCCAGGGACCTCCGCTGCAGATGGTGGTCTAGAGAGGGCCCCGGTGTCGGTTCCGTGGCTCTCTCTCTAGGGATCTCCCCCATGGGTGATGACAGTGAGCCGGGTGCTGTCATTCGCCCCCGGGGAGAACTGTCAAAAGAGAGCCCCATTCTCAGCTCCGCACATGGAGGCGATAACGGGGGTCTCTCTAAAGGGATCTCCCCTGTGGGTGATGACAGTGCGCTGGGTGCTGTCATCTGCCACGGGGGAGAACTGTCTAAAGAGACCCCTCTTCTCACCTCCACACGCGGAGGCGGGAACAGGGGTCTCTTCAAAGGGATCTTCCTGGTGGCGATGACCCAAACCGAACTGAACCAAGGGTGGGCCTGAACCAGACGAACCCGAACTATGGGTTTTCTGGTTCATGCCCATCTCTATTTGAGACCATTACTGTAGAGATGCCCCCTTGGGGTGGAGGACAGTACCCCAGCTGCCTGCATGGGTAAGGCCTTTGGGAATCATTAAACGTCTCTATCTGTTCGGGGAGGCCCCGGTTGGAAGGAAATGAATTCCACAGCTAAAGCCCATATAATCAGGAAGCCAGCATGATCTGTATCTCTCCCCCCCCTTCCCCAGATCAGCCAGGAAGCCTGTGAGAGGGGGTTGCAGGACACAGCTGCCTATGATGACTCAGATAAGGCTTCTATACCCCAGCTACGTGATGAGCCGAAGCCCCTGCCACTCTAGACAAGGCCTCCCAGGAATTCACCAGCTCACCTGACCCCTGGCACGTAGGCCTGTCTCCACTCCTTGTGATGCTTGGTTATTGAAACTCATAAAGCCTTGAGCCCAGGCTAGCAGAAGGAGCTGCTGCACGGGACTTGGCATGCTTGAACCCACCAATGTGTCCATGTGTAGTTAATCCTACACATTACTACATGGCCTGACTGAGAACAGTTCCTTCTCCTCCTCTGTACAACTACCTTTCAAGTATTTGAAAAGCACTAGCCTCTCTACCCTCAATTTTCTTTTCTCAAGGCTACGCCTGGTTCTTTTCAGAGATGTAACAAATGGACCATAATAGAACAACTCATTTCTATCCAATGTCAAACTCACACTGCCATCCATTCTTAAACAAACAAACAAACAAACAAACAAACATTCACAAGTTGCTCTGGTCAGACCCCACCTGGAGTACTGTGTCCAGTTCTGCACACCTCAAATTAAAAATAATGTTGACAACCTTGAACGGGTCCAGAAGAGGGCGACCAGGATGGCTAAAGGTCTGGAAGAAATGTCTTAGGAAGAGTGGCTCAGGGAGCTGGGAATGTTTAGCCTTACAAAAAGAAGGCTGAGAGGGGATGTGATAACCATGTTTTAAATATTTGAAAGGATGTCATATCGAAGAGGGGATAAATTCATTTTCCATGGCTTCAGAGACTAGGATTTGGAGCAATGGTTTCAAACTACAGGAAAAGAAATTCCATTTGAACATTAAGAAGAACTTCATGACAGTTAAAGCTGTTCGACAGTGGAATATGCTGCCACAAAGGAGGTTGGTGGAGTGATGGAGGTTTTTAAGCAGAGGCTGGATGGCCATCTCTCGGGAGTACCTTGATGACGGGTTCCTGAATGGCAGGGGGTGGATTGGATGAAGACTCTTCCAATTCTATGATTCCATGATTCTATGAAAATGGCCCAGCATATGCATTTATGAATACTTTTTGCATGTTAGGGTAAATATTAAGTTTTTGTTTGCAAATTTCCCTAACCACATGCCTTTTATACACATATATTTTCATTATGCTTTGTCAAATACAAAGATTTCTCTTGGTAAATATAATGTAGTATATGTGCTTTTATAAGTTATCTGTAAATCAAGAACCCCACTGGAAGATGCTCGGAAGCACACATCCCAAAGAGCAATAATGTGCATATTCATTTAAAATATGCAAGGTGGTGGTTAAAAATGTGGACCAGACAACATACAATGGAGGGCATTCCCTCCCTTATGCCCTGTTACAGTTTTCAACTTGCAATATGATACAGCCAGCAAATTCGAGTCAACAGATATTTTTTAAAGTGTGGAGGGAAACCACTAAGAAAAAAAATAAGGCAGTAGATCCAGTTTAACACTCTTAATTCTGGAGCTTTTGTCCACTCTTACCAGCAAGATACACAACACTTGCTCTGCAATAAAACACAGGATGCTGCATTTTTTAAAAGAAGTGGTGGGAGAAATTTAACATCTAGGATTCCGACATTAGCAGGGGCTACATCACAGTACTTCATCCATGAATGTCAGAATATCTTATAAGAATCAAGGAATGGCAGCCTAAAATTCCAGGTGTCAACATGGATTGCTCTCCAAAGGCTTAAGTGTGCTCCTTGACTTAGTGAATCCTTGGGTAAGTGGGATCCAGGTTAAGAATCAGTGGCTCTGATGGACCTAGTCATCCAGTCCACATAACAATGTGGCAGCTAATTTCCTGCTGAAAGCTGGAGCCCTCCAGATGTTTTGGACCACAACTCCCAGAATTCCAAGCCTAATTGCCAATGACAAAGGACTGTGAAAGTTGTGGTCCAAAACATCCGTAGGGCCGACGTTTGGACACCATTGAGCTAAGCAACGGAGGTAAAGGATCCCCACGCACATGTGTGCTAGTTGTGTCCAACTCTAGGGGTGGTGCTCATCTCCATTTCTAAGCCAAAGAGTGGGCGTTGTGCAAGTCAGTGGCTATGTAGCCAGCATGGCCGAACACATTTCTGCACACAGAACACTGTTTACCTTCTCACTTTTTACGGCAGCACCTATTTATCTACTTGCATTGACAAGCTTTCGAACTTCTAGGTTGGCAGGAGCTGGGGTTAACAGCTGGGGGCTCACTCCACTCCACTGGTGGCACCCAGGATTCGAACTGCCAAGCTGCCAACTTTGTAGCCGACAGTTTTCAGCACTCTAGCCCGATGAGCCACCAGGAGCAGGCCCCAAATTCAGTTTTTCTACTCTGTTCCTCATTTTGCTATGGCAAAACATCCTTTGACAAAATCCCATGATCTCAGCAGTTGGAACAACCTCTGTCTAATTATTACCCTGTAAGTGTTCAATGAAAAGGCTTTTGGAGAAAACACAAAAAAGGCAACATAAAAATAAACAGTCCATTTTCAATAAATAATTGAACGTCTTTGTTTTCCGTCCCGAGACTTTTTGACTCTTCTTGAGGAGCCGTTCTGCAGCTTCTTCCCCTTAGTATGACCCGTGTCGTAATTGGAATTTCAATAATTCATTTTCAATTATGAACATGACATGATTATCACAAATGTCATTAAGTATTAAATTACCCCACTAATGATGGATAGATGGAGCAGTAGACCCTTCTTCAGATCATCCAAGTACCTTGAAGGCCATTTTGTCAGTGACTTAGACAGGGGTCCTTACTGCAAAGCTTGCAAAATACTGAGAGTAAGTACACAGTGTATACTTAATGTACACATACAAAATGTACTTACTACAATGAAGTAATCTTAGAGCCTTATACCATGGCTGCTAAAAAGCACTTGTAAACACAGGAAAAACTGTCTTCAAAAATCGTGCCCTCACAAGCAGCCAGCTTTTAAAAAAAACTGACCACGCCCCCTTAAGCGCATCCCACAGGGTCTTCCAGCAACCACCTCTGGGGGTACTGTTTTTTGGAGGCACTTTCGATGCATCTTTTAAGGCGACACAAACTTAAGTGGGGATTCTGAAGCACTGTTTTTCTCTTGTCCCCGTTGTGCTTACTTCCCGTGACTTTTTTTTTAAAAAAAAGTTGTTTCAGGATATTGATACGCCAGCAAGCCCACGTCATATACGCTAGCCTGTATTTTACTGACATTACTGAAAATTTCCCTATTAGCAACCATGATGTAAGAATAATTATAATTGCACACGTTACCGCAGAGTTTGCAGTGACACAAGGAAGGCGATATGTTGACATAGAAACTTTTTTGAAAATGTTTGCTACGGAAAAGCAGGGAAACATCACAGAAACTGGCATTTTGATGTGCATCACAGTGGTGGAGATAAAACTTAGGTGGAGAATACAGCACCGTCAGGACACAGAAACCTCTGTTCCGAATCACGTGATCGTTGGCGGAAAGTATCTACTTTCTCTTAGGAGCCTGTTCTTCCGGCTGTGGGATTACACACTTATATTGGGCTGAACTAATGAGTCACCTAGTTCAGCTCTGTCTTCTAGAAATGTGCAAAGGTGATCTGATTCATAACGAATTTCATACAGTCAAGTATTTGCAAACTAGCTGATAATTAATACAGATATTTGCAGATTCATGATGCCCTTAATGAGCCCTTTAGTACTGTATACCTGATAAAGAGGTATCATTCACATTTGTCCAACTTCCAAAATTCTCCATGCCATAACTTCCACCAAGTACTGGGGCAATTTTCTTTGTTCTGACAGGAAGTTAGGCTATGAACAATCCCAGACCGGAGGCCAGCTGCATTTGAGTGTCTGTGGATTTGTTAGAAGTTTCAGAGAGGGTAGCTGTGTTAGTCTTTTCAAGAATTTCAGGCAAAAATCAAAGAAATACAAAACAAAACAAAACAGAAGACACAAACATGTGGCACCTTAAAGACTAACTTTCATATTTTAATGTGACGTTTCGTGCACATGTGCACTTCTTCAGACATAGCAGCAGAATGAGGTGTGAGATACTGTATGGTATGAGATATACATATCATACCAAATATTGATTGGCTCTAGTGTATAGAGTTGGGGGGGGTGGATATGGGAGGGGAGGGAGGAGGAGGGAGAAGAAGAGGAGGAAGAGTTGACTAGTAGAATTGGTGAGAAGATTGAATGGTGAGAAGTGCTAGAGCTGTATAGTTTTATGGCCCACGCCAGTCTCTTTTAAGTATGGGAGGTAGAACACCCCAAAGGGAGAGTTATGGGAGATGAAGTGAAAATAATAATTCCAATGGCACATCTCTAAATATCAAACAAGAATCTTCCTTGCACAATAGGCACCAGCTGAATTATCCTCCAATTCTTCAGGAAATAAGGGGTCACAAAAAAGATTGTTATCTGCAATGAGAGAGGCTGTAATGCAAGTGCAACTAGGTTACATATCCAATTTTTAAAAAGCATCAGCATAGTGTTATTTTTATGTAATATTTCTAATTGTTTTAAATGGCATTTTGGGTGGGTTTTTGTGCTCTAATACAGTAAATCTTTTAACATTAAAGCATGTGACTTATGGAAAGCATGCTACTTATATAGCATACAATAGAACTTAAAGCATTATCTGGGTGCTTTAATTATATAGGCTACATACTGTGCAGGAGCTGCGCAGGGAAATGCATCATCCCGCCTCCCTGTCTGATTGGCCAGTGCTAGGGAGAAAAGGACAGATGACATCAGGAGACTTCTTTCTGGTTGGACTTTAGCCCGATACGACTGTCCAGGAAGGTAAGTGATTGGCAGCTTGCGTTTCAGATGCTTCCAAACAGGACCTGGACTCGCGTGGGTTGTTTCAGTGAACCTATGGCTGAAAACCTGTTGACTAGCTATGCCCGAGTAACCGAATGTTGCGTAAGTGGTCGCAGAATTCGCAACAAAGTGTATGTCACATGCAGCAAGCTGTTCCTTGGGTACACTGCACTCCTAGTTGCACAATCAACTGGGCAACCATACACACCACCAAGCAGACTACCTATGTGAGGCTTAAAGGCTGATACTTTCACGTCCCTCTTGCTGCAGTTCGCGGCCCCGCTGGAGACTGGTTCGAAGGAACATAACCTCACGTCCTTGTGGGGTCAATCCGAGTTTGAAGGAATGTAACCCCACGTCCTTGTGGGGTCAATTCGAGTTCGAAGGAATGTAACCTCACGTCCTTGTGGGGTCAATCCGAGTTTGAAGGAACGTAACCTCACGTCCTTGTGGGGTCAATCCGAGTTTGAAGGAATGTAACCTCACGTCCTTGTGGGGTCAATCCGAGTTCGAAGGAATGTAACCTCATGTCCTTGTGGGGTCAATCTGAGTTCAAAGGATCGGAACCTCACGTCCTTGTGGGGTCAATCCGAATTCACCCCGACCACGCCCCCTGAACTGCGCTCCAAGCGGTGTGAGAGATTCCCGTCTTGGAGCTCAGGAATCTTTTCAATCCACTTCTCGATCCATGTTGAAAACCAATTTCAACACGGAGGCAAGTTCACCTCGGCTCGAGGAAGGACGTGAAGTAACCACCCAAGTCACTGCCCACAAGAATAATTTTAACTTTACACCAAGTACAGTAGTACCCCAACTTAAGAGCAGCTCGATTTAAGAGCAATTCGACTTAAGAGTGGAAAGCTGTTGCCGTTTTAACTGCCACCCTACAATTTTTAGATATGGTCTGCTCAACTTAACAATTTTTTTTCATTTTTTTGTTTTTTTACTTATTTTTTCATTTTTTTTAGATAGGTACCCCGATTTAAGAGTAAGAACATGCGTTCGGAACGGATTAAATTTGTAAATTGAGTTACCACTGTACAATAAGATTTCCATCTGCATCACATTTCATTTGCCCCCAAGATTTTGAGTCTCTAAGGATTCCACCAGCCAGGTGCTGCCCTTAAAATCATTCTGTTTGATTTGTATTGCCCACTGTTGTTAGCAAATAATCCTCTTTTACCACAATCTGAATCCTGTATTAGCCACAGAGTGGTTTAGAGATAGATGGACAGATAGCTTATTTACATATGTGTATACATTTATTCATAGCTATAGACAGATGCTTTTGGTGTTTATATAGAAACTGTTTCTGTAATGAATGGCACTGTGAAAGGAATAAATTATGTGGAGAAAAGATGGGGGGGGGAAGTATGTAAATTTTATTCATTCAAATTTCCCTCACAGCATGCAGAGGCATCCAGAAACAATTTTCTCTTTTATGTTGTCATTCTACCCTTTCAGGCAAGTGACGGGGTAGTCCCACCTATTTGCAAATTAAAGAAAAGCCGTCTTGTGGGAGTGGAAACAGCAGGATGCAACCCTCATTCGCCTCCCAAGGGAGTTTAAAGGAAGCTTACATAAAACGAACTTTGTAAGGGGTGTCTTCTTGTGCTCTTCAAGGACCTATATATATAGACTGAGAATACACCCTCACATTGGGCGCGTAAACCATTTACTTCATGCTCCATACCTGGGCAAAAATGTGCTATCGTTGACGGAGAGAGCAATAAATCCCCTCTCATGTATTTCCTGTCCTTTTGTGATAGCCCTTCGTTCATGGTTGGGGACCACCCTACTTGTCAGGACACCTTTTCCCAACTTCATACACCCACTCAAACAGTGCCTCCCCGAAAAAGCTCCTCTGGGTGGCCACTCTGAAGGCCAGGGAATCATCAGCCTTCTTCGTTGTGGCATCAAAATTTGGAATCAATCCCTAATGCAGGTGCATCAAACACAAACATGCTCCTCAGGAGGGGGCGGGCTATTTCTGATCACCTGATTCCAACCAGGAAGTTTCTGATAAACTCTCAACCATCACCATCAGTGCACCATTACCATGACCACCAATGCCATCACTAGTTCTGGTGTCTCATGGCAGATAATACTCAGGGCTCATGTTACAAAGCCGGCTAGGAACCATCAAGTTAGAAACTCTCAGTTTTGTCTGATATTAAGTTCTCCAACATCACAGCGAAACTTGAAAGTAAAACCAAGTGCATTTTCCGGAGTGCTCTGCATGTCTTGACTGTGTGAACTTTTTCGCCTCAAGAACCAAGCAACTTAATAGGGAGAATGTACTGGTTTGCCCCTGCATCTTCCTTGGGTGATCTCCGGCCATGAGAGGTGAATTAAGAGTGAAATTAAATTGGTACTGTCTTGCTGCTTTTAAGTGCTCTCTGTTCACTGCTGCCATGTTTCTGGCAGAGGGTCATCGGGTCGGCATGATTAGCATAGAGTTTATATGGATCATCACCATTGACTTGCAGCAGGGGGAAGTGTCCCCCTGGGAGGCTTTTAAAACAAACCTGATTTTATTCAGCTTATGGAATTTGATTGTCATTATCCCTGTGCCTAGCCAGAGAGGCTCGTTTTGTTTACACAAGAGGAGGACAAAGGTCAAACACGGACAACAAGAGCTCAGACGCTGCAAATCAATATCTTTCAACTTAACATCTCTGATTTCTTCTTTTAAAAGCCGACTCGGTGGATGCTGGTTCCTGAATCAATGCAAATTGCAGCAAATGTCAGTCTGGACCAAACACTGGTTTCAAACGCTGTTCTACTCCCCTCGATAGAGCAAAGGATGTAGTTGTGCGGTCAGGGGCAGAGGCTCTCCATACTTTAGAATCACTGAACTGTCAAACTGAAAGAGACCCTTTGAGTCATCTTAGTCCAACAGTCTTCCAACAAAATTAATCCGTGGATAAAGCATCTTTGAAGTATGTGTCCCACCACCTTCTCTGCAGTCCACTCCATATTAAACAGCCCCTACTGGTGGGAAGCATCTGGCCTGGATGCCTTCAAAAGGGGATTGGACAGATTCCTGGAGGAAAAGTCCATCACAGGTGACAAACCAGGATGGAGATGTGTAATCTCCAGGCTTAAAACCAGGGTACTTCAAGGACTAGATGCAGGGGGTTGGTATCAGAAGACAGATATCAAGTCTCATGTGCTCCCAGATGCATCTGGTGGGGCCACTGTGAGATACAGGAACCTGGACTAGATGGGCCTTTGGCCTGATCCAGCATAGCTCTTCTTATGTTCTTACTGTATGTTCTTAAGTTCTTCTTAAAGTTTAAACCAAAGTGTATTGAGTCTATACAGCCTCATAGCACTTAAAAGCACTCTCTGGGTGGTCTACAATTTAAATCTGAAGGCTACATGTTGTCCCCCCACCCAGCAAGCTGGGTAAAACATTTTTCTGACCTCAGAAGGCTGGAAGGTTGAGTGAACCCTGAGCTTCCTACCAGGAATTGACCCTGCAGAATTATGGCTGCAGTATAGCAGTTTAACCACCGCACCATGGTCAAGATCTCTTTTTTAGGAATCAAATCTAATGCTTCAGAGTCTATTCTGGTCTTTTATTACGGGGCATTACCGTGTCTCTATCTGTTCGTAAAATATTATGAGTTTGGCAACCTCAGATTTTCTGTTTCTCACCCTAAGGCATCTGGAAGCACGAGGCAAGGTATTTTTGCTACCTGAAGAACAAAATGGCACTGCCATCTCCACCTACAAAAACCGAGAGGACAAGCAGTCTATAGCGTGTCAAACTATTCTAGACAGCCTGTTATTAGACATAGCAGTTTCCTAAGTACTGACGGATGTCTGATTGTGACTGTGAAGATTCTAAGTCATCCAGGGGAGTTTATCTGGAAGTCGAGTCATGGCGACTGGACTTCTTTTCTTGAGGGATCGAAACGTTTCGCTACTCATCCAAGCAGCTTCAAAAATCTGAGGAAAGTTAGTGGCGAATCCTCCATTTTATAATTCGCCTTCATTTCACGTCACCCTGGCCTGAACAGGCTGATAAGTTGGACAAAGCTGCTTGGCTGAATAGCGAAAGGTTTCGAGCTCTCAAGAAAAGAAGTCAGGTTGCCACGACTCAACTTCCAAACACGTCTAATTGCCACAACACAAAACGTTTCACAACTCATGTAGCCTACAAATGGGCTTGCTTTGTTTTGTGATTGGCCATTGGAGGGTAAACACACTGGCTTCATTTGCAAGTATAATCATGGAGTACAGTGGCTGCGACACTAACAGGATTTGAGCTTCTAATTACTACTTATAAGTCACTAGTAGCTTGACAGGGTTCCTGCATCACTGCTAAGCAGCTTGCTAATTCAGAGGCTGAGGACAGAGCTGTGAGATGCACATAGGCCACGGTCTCACCAGCGTTTTCTGCGTGTTTTTGTTGCGGTGAACTGCGCAGTAAAAGATCACGTCCTAACTGCGAAGGGAAGTAATTTGGTGCCCCGACCGACCACGCCCCTGGAAGCGCACTTTCACCGAAGTTTTTTAAACCACCGCTATGGGTTGGTTTTAAAAACTTCCCTTACCCTGGTGATGTGTAACCCCAGAAAATATGCAGTGTTTAGCTTCGTACCCCTTTCCCTGCCACTTCCTGTTGGTCCAGCTTAGAAAATCGACCCAGGAAAAAAGGAAAAGAAGCGCAGTGAGCAAGTAGAGACGGGCACAGAGCAGTAAAAACTGCCCTGTTGACAGGACACTAACTGGCCATCAAACACCACGTGACCACCTGGAAAAAAACTATGCATCAAATTAAGATGCACAGAAAACTTTAGTGAGACTGTGGTCATAGTTCTGCTTTCCAAGAGAGGGAATATCTCATGTGGTTCTCTGAGATCCTGCCAGCCCCTAGCATCTGCTTGCCTTACCCTCCCTTGCAACCGGCCAACTGAGTAGAATGCTGCTAGATAAAAGAACACATGCATCGTACCATTAGTGTTCATAAGGGCACAGACCCAAACGCTAGGGTTGCCAGGAAGCCAGTACAAAGAGTGCCATTTCACACCCTGCAGCAATTGGCACCTGTTTTGAACAATGAAGAATTGTATTGTCCTATTGTACCTTTCAGGATAAATACTGTCTCCATTTTTAAACTGGTTAGGGAGCTATTATTTCAGAATACAGCAATGCTTTGGTTTATGAGTACCTCAGTTTATGAGTGTTTTGCAAGACTAGCAAACATTTCTTCTAATTGTTTTCTTGCTCAACAAGCAATGTCTTGCAATACGAGCACAGGAGCAGGTCACGTGATTAGTAGTGAGCCAATGGTAGCTCTCTCTCTCTCCCTGCTGCATTGTGGGGGTTTGTCTGGAATGTTACATCTCGGGCAAGCCTCAAAAGAAGAGGGAGAGAAGAACAGAGATCTCACTTGGAGAACCAGAAAGATGATTTCTGACTTCTTTGAGTAAGATGATGAAATAAAAAGGAAAATTATACATGGAATTTCTATGTATAAAGGTTAAAAATAATATGCACCCGCTGAAGTCTCCGGACAATAATCATATCCTGGATCCCTTCCAGTCTGGATTCAGGCCGTTTCGCGGGACTAAAACTGCCCTGGTCACTCTGCAGGATGACCTCCTCAGGGAGGCTGACGGGGTGTGCTCCTCCCTGTTGGTCCTCCTTGATCTGTCAGTTGCCTTTGATACCGTCGACCACAGTAACCTGCTGGCCCGGCTTGCCGAGGCAGGAGTTGGGGGCTCAGCATTCCGCTGGCTCCGCTCCTTCCTTGGTGGCCAGACCCAGCGGGTTCAGCTGGGGGAGGACTTGTCGGCCCTTTGGACACTCCCTTGTGGGGTGCCCCAGGGGTCGGCAATCTCCCCTATGCTGTTCAATATGTTATATGAAGCCACTGGCAGAGGTCATCAGGAGATTGGGAGTTCACTGTCATCAGTACGCTGATGACACGCAGCTCTATCTCTCTTTTTCTATATCTGCAGTGGAGGCAGTTCGCTCCCTCGATCTGTGCCTGGAGGCGGTCCTGGAATGGACCAAGGCGAACAGGCTCAAACTCAACCCGGAGAAGACCGAGGTTCTGTTTTTTGGGGCGCCCTCGTCTAGGTACAATGGCCTCCTCCCTAGTCTCGGGGGTGTTTCCCTCCAGCCTACGGACAGGGCCAGGAATCTTGGCATGGTCCTGGATTCATACCTCTCCCTGGAAGCCCAGGTGATGGCGGTCTCCAGGGCTGCTTTTCTCCAACTCCGCAGGATCGCCCAGATCCGTCCGTACCTTGATGAGTCCTCCCTGAGAATAGTCGTGCAGGCCCTCATGATCTCGAGGATTGACTACTGCAACACACTCTACATGGGGTTGCCCTTGATCCTTGTCCGGAAACTTCAGCGGGTGCAAAATGCGGCAGCCAGACTGGTGGTGGGCGCTCGTAAATACGATCATATCACCCAAGTTCTGGCGTGCCTGTATTGGCTGCCCGTTGTCCTCCGGATAAGGTTCAATGTCCTGGTTTTGGCTTTCAAAACCCTCCGCGGCTTGGGACCTGAATACCTGGCGGAGCGGATCTCCCAGAGATCATCTGTGGCCAGACCCACTCAATCATCGCAGGCGCGCTCACTCAGGGTGGCCACACCAAGAGAGGCGTGGAAATCGGTAACTCGCAGCTGCGCCTTTTCTGTTGTTGGCCCTTCTCTTTGGAACCAGCTCCCGAGTGAGCTGCACCTCATTGAGTCCCTGCCTGCCTTCAGAAAGGCATTAAAAACCCTGCTTTTCTCTGAGGTGTATGGCGACTCATTTCTGTTTATTATTTTTTTCCTCTTTGGCTTTGCCGCCCGCCGCTGAGGGTTTCCCTCCGATTTTATCCTCGCTAATGCCTTTTTTTTTCTTTACTGTTCCTGTTGTTGTCTGTAGTTTTAATTGTTTTTATGGAAACTGCCCTGAGTTCCTGGTGGAAAACGGCTGCGGTATACAAATGCATGAAATAAATAATAATAATAAATAAAAAGGAGATACAAAAATAAAGAGTTGAATTGGCTATAAAATAAACAGAACTAAAACCCATGTAGCATGACTTCTGACAAGCATTGTATGTATTTTGTTTTGGTTTTTGTAGAAAATAAATTTTTAAAAAACTATATTAAAAAGCCTCTCTCTCTCTTTTTATCTTTTTATCTTCATTTTTGTTCTGTATTATATTTACTGTATGGTAACCACCCAGAGTAGAACTTTGGTACTAGTGGAAGCAGTATATACATTGAATGATGGAATGAATGATGGAATGAATGAATGAATGAATGAATGAATGAATGAATGAATGGCAATGGAATTTTTAGTGGGCTCAGTAAATACTAATCTTCACTAGCTTGACTGCTAGCCACTGGAATACAGTGGTACCTTGTATAAAGGAATTAATTCGTTCCAAATGAAATTATGTTAAGCAAATTTTCCTTTATACAAATTCCCATAGGAATACATTGAAAGCAGAGTAATCCCATTTTTATGTTGTACGGATTTTCCCCATAGGCAATTATGTTAAGCAAATTTCCCCTATCTCCGGAATTTTTTATGTTGTACAAATTTTATGTTATACAAGCTGTCTGTTATACAAGGTACCACTGTACATTAAATGTCTCACGGGGTCAGAAAACTCCCTGTATCTCACTCAATGCAAGTACAATATATTTTGTTTAAATCCCAATGGATAAGAGTTATGGTTTGAGATTTGTCCATCCCAATCTATAAAGGTGGCTTGAAGCAACATTTTTTGGCATTAGAATTAGCGGTGTTACCCAATACATTCCCCTTTTATTCTATGACACGTTGGATTGGAGTGAATGGGCCTGGGGTCCCTTTGGAAGACATCAGGAAAAATGTCTTAATAATATAAGTAGTCCATCAACGGAACCCATGGAACTTAGAGGGCTGTTGGGCTCTCCATCAATGGAGGTCTTCAAGAACAGACTGAGCAATTATCATTTCGGGACCTCTTGGCTCCAGATGTTCCTCCCCCCATAGATAAATGTTGGGCTATATAGATAAGAGTGCACTTGCCTTCTCTGGTATTCCATATGCCCCTTCCATTCATTACAAGCAAACAATACGCATGGAGCTTCTGCCCCATCATATACAACATCTGGAGAGGCCAAGAAAATATACAGCATTTGGCTGGCATTTCCATTTACTGCAGGAAATTTAACAGTCCCTCTAAATCTACTTATTTTTGTTGTTAATGCAATTCCAGAACATAATCTCAGAGGATTCATTTCTGGACACTTGTAGATAAATATGGGTCAAATGCTTGGTGTGCAGAAACCGCCTGGACTATTTCTCTGAAAAAAAATGTATTTCTGTATCAACCCTTGTCCTACTGAACTAATACCCACTTGGGGAACTCGCTACTCCCTGGACTCTTAATTCGACCAATACCCCTGTGCAGCAGAATCTTTAGACTCCATGAATACATTAAATGCCTATAGATCATCTACCTTCTGGAGGGATTATCATAAGCCCGGCTTGATAACACAGTCTAGGAATTATTTTAAAAATTCAATTTTTAAACCATTCAAGCTTACAAAAAAAGTGCTCTCCTTGAGCACTCATCTGTTACAAACACTTCAAAATCTTCCTGTCTTGCTTCCTCATGTTTAACCTTTCCCTCGCTTTCCTCTTGGTTTGAAAGCTTCTGCTTATTTCATTTCATTTTTAAAAACATCCTTGCTTACAATTTGCAGAACAGAAACTTGGCAGTGAAATGTTGCCTTATATCCATTTCTTCCTCATCTTTACTTAATGCTGGGCTGAAGAATTTGTTCTGCATGGCGGCCGGGGTGGGGGAGGGAGAGGGAGGGAGAGATTATACACCCCATTTCCAGCTTACTTCAAAATAAGTCCATGTGGGCTAGAAACTTTGGAGCAAATGCTGAAGTTCTAATGATCAAGGGAGTTAACACAACATACCTCTTATCCTATCTTTACATTGAGTTGAAGAAGCAAGATTCAAGAAGGCAGTTAACTACTTCTAAACCATTCATTAAAAAACACACAAGTCCTGGTCAGACCCCACCTGGAATACTGTGTCCAGTTCTCTGCGCCTCAATTTAAAAAGGATGATGACAACCTCGAGCGGGTGCAGAGGAGGGTGACCAGGATGGTTGAAGGTCTGGAAGAAATGTCTTATGAGGAACGGCTTAGGGAACTAGGAATGTTTCACCTTTCAAAAAGAAGGCTGGGGGGGGGGATATGATAGCTATGTTCAAATATTTGAAAGGATGTCATATCAAACAGGGAACAGGTTTGTTTTCCATGGCTTCAGAGACTAGGATGAGGGACAATGGTTTCAAACTGCAGGAAAAGAGTTTCAATTCAAACATTAGGAAGAACTTTCCGACGGTTAGAGCTGCCACGGAAGGTGGTGGGTTGTGTTTATAACTACATATAACCTTATTGATTGATTGATTGATTGATTGATTGATTGATTGATTGATTGATTTATAAACCGTGCTGATTTTCCCAAGGGAACTCTGGGTGGTGTACAAACAAAGCAAACAACAATTAAATACATACTTATACAATAAATACTTAGGTGTTTACATTGACACTCTGTTTTCAATGTGAGTTTCCATCACCCATAACTTTTACATGGAATTTTACACTCTTTTTAACTGCACACTTTTTCTTGTAGCTTTAATGTAATGTTGTCTATTAAGATATCCCTTAATTCTCTGTTCTCAATACTTAATTGTACTGGACTGTATAATATCCCTTGTTACTGTAAGCCACCTTGTGTCCCTTTCCAAGGAGAAAAGCGGGGTTAAAAAATACTCTAAAATTTATTTATTTATTTATTTATTTATTTATTTATTTATTTATTTATAGGATTTTACTGTTTGAGTATCCGTATGTGCAGCTGTAGCTGGCTAGATAGCTCAGTTGTTTAGGTATCAGGTTGCAGAGCCAGTGGGGGGGTGTGTGGGGGTTCAATTCCTCAGTATGCCTCCTGCAAGTACAGCCAGCCTGGGTAGCCTTGGGCCAGCTGCACAGACCCAGCACCCCCCCCCCCCGATGAAGGGAAGGGCAATCCACTTTTGAGTATTCTCCCAGAAAACTCTGAGTGTTGCCAAAAGTCAGAATGGAACTGACAGGGTATGATGAAATTTTCCATATCCATATCTATCTATTTACCTGTTCACCCACCAATTACACGGACCAGATGCAGGAAAGACAGTTCCATTTACCATTCATCAGGGTACAAAGCCTCTGTAATTGAATGATAATTTACCATGAAGCACAGATGTCAGTGCCTCTTGACCTGACAGCATACGCAGAGCGAAATATGGCTAAGAGGCAATTACTCTCCGAGTAACCCTGATGTCTTGATTATCATTTGCAAACTAGACATTCCAGGATAATTTCGGGGGAGGCAGGGGGCAGTGGGGAGCAGCCCCTCTCATGCACAATCAATGCAAAGCTGGTCTCCCCACCCTGTGTCTTCTTTACAACCAGACAGCTGTGCGCCCTAAACAAACAGAAATGTGAGAAGTCATTTAAAAAGTTAAAATGCGAACTTCCACACACTGGGGGGTGGGGGGAAGAGCATTGTTACTGTCTATGACAGTTACTTCACGTCCTTTCTCGTTTCAAGTTGATGTTCGTTTCGTGATCACGTCACTCGGGGTCACGTGGTCTTGTCCCAGTACTGTCCCTGTTCCCGTGTACCCACGGGCGTGATTGATGGTACTGTGATGACTGTTACTGCACGACCTTGTTTCGTGACAACATCTGAACTTCTCAGCTTTCATTCTCGGGTGTTTTTTTTTGTCCTACCTTCCGTTTTTCGATCTTTCGAATCTCCTCAACTTTGCCTTCAAAGCATTACAAAGCTAAGTTCAAGGCATTTGTCTTTTACTCTGTCTGCACTGTATTGCTGACTCTATAGGGAATGTACTGGCGAATAGCACTTCGTACTCCTGCCACTAGATGCAGAATGGCACTGTCTCAGAACGAGAACCGAGACAAGAGAATTCCTGAGCCCAGGGAGGGGGTATGGCTCATCACACTTTAATCTCAGTTCAGGGGGCATGGTCGGAACTCCCGTCGTCACGCAATGGATGTGTGGTAAGATTTCCTCGTACCGGTCCCAAGTGGGACTGCGAACAGTGATGAGAAGGACATGAAGTAACAGCCTGTGAAAGAGAAAGCCTGTGGATACAACACAGGATGGCCATCACGGTGGTCTTGGGGTGTTCTCTTCCTTCTTCTATCACTTCTCCACCTTACGTATTTCTTAAGGAACTGTTTCTCAGCCCCATGCCTCAGTTTCCCTCTGAGCCTCTGGGGAACAGTGACCATGCTGCAATTACCTTTGCCATGCATGTCGGAGGAAGAGAGTCAACCAAATCAGAAATAAAAACCCTTGATTTTCGAAGGGCAAACTTCCCTCAGATGAGGAAACTAGTTAGAGAGAAACTGAAGGGGAAGGTTAGAAGAATCCAATCTCTTCAGAGTGCATGGAGCCTGTTTAAAACAATAATAATAGAGGCCCAGCACAAGTGCATACCACAAAGAAAGAAGAGCTCATTTAAGTCCAAGAGGACACCGGCATGGTTAACGAGTGGAGTTAGAGAGGCTCTAAAGCACAAGGAGAGGTCCTTCTGTAAATGGAAATCTTCCCCAAATGAGGAAAATAAAAAGGAACACAAACTCTGGCAAAAGAAATGTAAGAAGATTATAAGGGAGGCAAAGAAAGACTTTGAGGAATGAATGGCTAGCAATATAAAGGGTAATAATAAAAGCTTCTTTAAATATGTTAGAAGTAGACAACCTGCCAGAGAACCAGTTGGCCCTCTGGATGGTGAGGGAGGAAAAGGGGAGGTTAAGGAAGACTTGGACATTGCAGAGAAATTGAATGAGTTCTTTGCGTCTGGGAGAGTGACAAAAGAAAATATTTTTTCACCCAGCGCGTTGTACGTCTATGGAACTCCCTGCCACAGGATGTGGTGATGGCATCTGACCTGGATGCCTTCAAAGGGGGATTGGACAGATTCCTGGAGGAAAAGTCCATCACAGGTTACAAACCATGATGGAGATGTGTAATCTCCAGGCTTTAAACCAGGGTACTTCAAGGGCCAGATGCAGGAGAGTGGTATCAGGAGACAGATATCTAGTCTCATGCGCTCCCAAACACATCTGGTGGGGCCGCTGTGAGATACAGGAAGCAGGACTAGATGGGCCTTTGGCCTGATCCAGCATGGCTCTTCTTATGTTCTTATGTTCTTATGTTCTTATGTTATTAAAACCTGTCCCTTCATTTTGAATCTATAAAAGAGGACACAATTCAATGCATCTGATTTCCCTCTCTCCAGATCAGGGCTGTTCAACTTTTTCTGGATGAAAGTGCCTGAGGGCTACTACACTAAAACCTCTACTTACAAATTTTATCTCTTCTGAGCACATGCTCATAAGTAAAAACTGGTGTAAGTAGAGCAGCGGTCTCCAATAGGAATGCATTAAAAACCAATTAATCCATTATGGAGGGAACAGATTTCAATACACCATGGCCCTTGAAACTGCCCCGCTCAGCTGAGACAGTGGGCTGGCAGACCCAGAACTTTGCCGGGGCAATGGTGGTCCTTGGGGTGGGGGAGGGAGGGGTGGAGAACTTGTCCCCTCACTTTTTTAAAAATTGATGGCTGGCGGGCTACTTTTGAACCCTTCACGGACTACTGGTAGCCCGCGGTCTACTTGTTGGGCAGGCCTGCTCCAGATGATATCCAACAAGGGTTTTCTAACAGTGGCAAGGCAAACACATTTTGCTACCAAATTCCTACAACCTTAAACCGAAATCAATTTAAGAAATCAACCAACAAGGGTACGATGTCATGTTCCGTCCAGCTTCTAGAAGCTAAGTCCTCCTCACCCTTCTGCTTTGTTTGGGAAAGGGTGTGTGTGTGTGTGTGTGTTTTAACTAAGACATAAATCCAGAAAACAAGGACCTCACGAAGCAGCCTTGGGTATTTGTACACGACCCCTAAACTCCGGGGCAAATGGCTCCCAGCTCCGGAGCTTAAAATTGTTTCCCCACCAGCTCTGGAGTTTACAGAAAATTAAGTGTGGCCATGCCCACCTAAGCGCGTCACAGCACACTTTTCAGGTACCGGCTCTTGGAGGATGAAAAATCCCAGATCCGGATGTAACGGAGTGAGTGCCAGGCTCTCCTCGCTTCTGTTTGTTGTTGTTTTTGCCTGCCGCCCTTTAAGAGAAGGAATCAGGACGACGATGGGGCTTGGGGAGGCTTGGACCGGCAAACGGAGGTGAGCCTGCATTCTTTTGTCCCCTTTTTTCTCCCTCTCCTCGCGCAGACAGGATCAAGGAAGTGCGGAGGGTTGGGGAGGCAGGAAGAGCAACGAACCCCCAAGATCTCTGGTCCGAATTTAAGTGGCCAGCGGATCTTAGGGGTCGTGAGAAACTTGTACTTGAGACTAATGGAAGACAAAAGCTAGTAACATAGAACCTGTTTTTCAGCATCCATGCTAAATCACAAGCATTGCAAGTTCTGGCCAAAACATGAAGGCCAGAAATTATTTAGCAGAGGATTAGACAGGAAAAAGATAACAGGAAACAGTTGGCATGAATAAAGCCATTTTAAATTGGAGCCAACTTTCCATCTGCTTGTTATCAGCAGCCTATCAAAAGGAAACAGATAACTGAACGTTGGTTTTTTTTAATGAACAAGATAGCCATCTTGAGATGCACCTTGGTAACAGTGGCAGTAGGCATTTCTCTTGACAAGGATTCTGCCCAGGGTGGAAAGGCAGTTTGCTTTGACCTCTTCTCAACCAAATCTGGGAGATCAGCACTTCTAACCACTTGTGTGGACCTTCTGGACTTGGCGCAGCGTAGAGCAGGAGTACGCAATCTTAGGAGGTCATATATCTCCCTGGAGATGCACATTTGTATCTTATGAAAAATAAAGGAGTTTTTTTTAAACAAAAGAAGTCCCTTGAATCCTCTAGTAGCTAAAAAGTTAAAGCAGAATCTTTAATCTCAGGGTGTGGAATTCCTTGAATCCTCTAGTACAGGGTTGGTGAACCTATGGCACGGGTGCCAGAGGTGGCCCTCGGAGACCTTTCTGCGGGCACCCGACATCGCCCCTTCACAGCTACCTGTATTCAGGTTAAATTGCTGTGTTGGCACTTTGCGAAAAATTAGTGGGTTTTGAATCACAGTTTGGCCACTCGGTCTTTAAAAGGTTTGCCATCACTGCTCTAGTAGCTAAAAAGTTGAAGCAGAATCTTTAATGTCAGGGTTTGGAATTCCTCAAAGGACGGAATTACTCACGGACCCAACGGGCATTTTGAGTTTCCATCCCCTTTCCTCAAAATATGTTGGGGTGTTTTTTTTTAAGATGTTCAAAAGACGTGCATTTGGGCCCCCTGAGAGACATGTTCATCTAGCATGGTGCCATCCAATAGGGTTGAGTGAGATAGACGTGAACTCTTTCCAGTTCACCACGCGACTTATGGGCAAACGAAGGCGTATTGACTTATCTTTCCAAGGTGGATTTACATTTTTTGGCAATAAACACTGAGTCTGGTCACCGCAGCTCAAGAAAGACATAGTGGAACTGGAAAAGGTGCAGAAGAGAACGACTAAAATGATTACTGGGCTGGGGCACCTCCCTTATGAAGAAAGGCTAAAACATTTGGGCCTCTTTAGTCTGGAAAAAAGGCGCTTGAGGGGGGATATGATTGAGACATACAAAATAATGCAGGGTATGAGTAAAGTGGATAGAGGGAAGCTCTTCTCCCTCTCCCAAAATACCAGAACTAGGGGACATACACTCAAATTGAGGGCTGGGAGAGTAAAAACTGACAAAAGAAAATATTTTTTCACCCAGCGCGTTGTAAGTCTATGGAATTCCCTGCCACACAATGTGGTGATGGCATCTGACCTGAATGCCTTCAAAAGGGGATTGGACAGATTCCTGGAGGAAAAGTCCATCACAGGTTACAAACCATGATGGAGATGTGTAATCTCCAGGCTTTAAACCAGGGTACTTCAAGGGCCAGATGCAGGAGAGTGGTATCAGGAGACAGATATCTAGTCTCATGCGCTCCCAAACACATCTGGTGGGGCCGCTGTGAGATACAGGAAGCTGGACTAGATGGGCCTTTGGCCTGATCCAGCATGGCTCTTCTTATGTTCTTATGTTCTTATGATGATGACTGGATGTCGCTCTGATGGTCGCTTCTGACCAACACTTGGCATCATTAATCTTTTAAATTCCAACTTTCTGGGTTGCCCAGTTTTTTTAAAGGTTGAAATCCAAAATATTCATGTCATCAAAATCTTTTTGGGGGAATACGGCAGCAGCCAATACAAATAAAGCAAGCAATCAAGCTCAGGGAAACCATGAATATAAACATATATGCATAAGTGCAATCGATATTTTAAAAATTGGAATTCAGGTTTGCTGTGCAGTCACACACCAATAGGCAACTACCAAAATATTAATTACATAAAAATGCATTAATTAAGATACAGCACATCAGAAGATCTGAATATTATTCCACAGATGGCATTATACACAGAGTACAATTTTAATTAAAGATTGGGAAATGTTCTATTTGTATATGAACAGACAACCATGCTAAACGTCAACAGCAGTCATATTTGATGAACTTTGCATCCAAAATGCATAAGAAGGTTCATGCTTTCTTCCCCTGAACTAAAACTTATAAATGCTAGGAAGTGCCCTGCATGGTATGAGCGTCTTTTTCATAATGGCCAGGGTAATCACAAGATAAATTGTTTTTCAGGGCAAGGATAAAATAATGGCCCCATGTTCCATGTGCAAAAACAAACCAGGCTGTCACAGGAGTTGTATTTCAATGCTGATGTTGAAATTAGTAGACCTTGTGACCCATTCAATCTGTCCAACTTGCTTCCATTCCTAGTTCCTCAACATATATCATCTAAGAGGCCACCTCACTCTATCTAATAAGCCTATCTCTGGTTCAACCAGATGTGCCTAAGAATTCTAGAAAAACAACACCTGTCTTTCACTGTTGCTCTCCAGAGAACATACATTGTATTTGGTCAACGTAGGCTGCCGCAAGATATTCAGGAGAGAAATTTCCAAACCCCTCAAGATGTTTCACCACCCAAGAGAATAAATAATTTATAAATAAATAAGTAAGTAAGTAAAAGCAAGAGAAAGAATTACCACTAGAGATAGGCACCCAACACCAAATTGGTGTTTTGTTTTGTTTTTCGTTTTATTTTTTAAAATGGAACAAAACAATTTTTTAAAAAATCGTTTCATTCTTTCTTTTGTTTCAGTTTTTACAATATTTTTTTTACAGCTGACCAGCCCCACCAGTCAGCGCTTTTTTCTTTTTTAGCCTAACACTGACCAGCTGGTCCACAGGCCAGTCGGCGCTTTCCCCCCTTTAGCCTAGCGCCGACCAGCTGGCCCACGGGGCTGTCAGCACTTTTTTCTTTAGCCTAGCACCGATCAGCTGGCCCTTGGGCCGGTCGGCGCTTTTTAAAAGTCTAGTCTAGATTGGTGCTTGTCAAAATAAATAATAAATGAAAATGAAATGGAAGAAAATGAAAATGTCCATTTTGTTTTGTTTCATTTTTAAAGGGCACTTCCTTTTTTGTTTCGTTCTGTAACAAAACAAAAAACAAAAACAAAAAAATGTTGTGGGCCCATCTCGAATTACCACTACCACCAAGCAATGTTTCTACAGCTTTAGGAAAATCTCCAAGCCAGTCCATGCAAAACTATTGTCCTTTCCATTTAAGCAAACATATACATAAACCAAGCACTGGGTGGTTGTCAAAAAAGATGCATTCAACTCATCCAATCCTTCTAATTCTTAAAATTACACACAACAGGGTCATATAACCATAGAATACTGAAATTGGAAAGGTCTATGAGGCCATCAAGTCCAATCCCCTGCTCCATGCAGGTTGGCAATTATCATAATTTTTCACGACGTCTTCTGCTTCCTATCATCCTATTTAGTCAGCATTCAAATTCAACCTAAGCAGAACACTTTAATGATAAGGCCCTCTCGCCATTTAGACACCACCTTCAGCAAAGCATCTATTCCCCCCCCCCCAGCAAATGGAAGAATATTGAGTAAAAGCTTGCTTTGCTAGCATAATTCGTTCCAGAAACATGCTTGTAATTCAAAGCACTTGTATATCAAAGACAATTTCCCTATAAGAAATAATGGAAACTCAGATGATTACTTACTAGCCGCCCAGAGTTCCCGTGGGAAGATGGGCGGGGTATAAATCTAATACTGCCCGTCTTCCCAAAGGAACTCCGGGCAGTTACAAAGAAGGGTAAAACAAACAATATAAAATCAGTACAACAATCAAAGCACACAAACACACACACACACACACACACACACAGAGAGAGAGAGAGAGAGAGAGAGAAGAAAGAAAAAATAGTGGGAACAAAAAAATCATCAGCAAGATGGCAGCACTGAGGGAAGAGGAGGAAAAAACTGTTAAGGGTCGCCAATAGAGGTGGGCATGAAATGAAAAAAAAATTGTTCCGTTATTAATTATTTGTTTTGTTACGTAATGAAACGAATAATGAAAATTGTGTTGAAATTGGAACGAACCAAAAAGAACCACGAAAATTAGGTTCGTTCCATTTCGTTAATGGCGACACAATGAAACGAGCTGTTTTTAAATGTTAAAAAAAGTCCTGAATATCCATAAAACCCAGCGATAATTATTTATTCTGCCTGATAATACCTACCGGGGGGGTTGGGGTCCTTAAAACGTGCATTTATGTCTTTTCTCAGATCGCTGCATTTTTTTCCTTTAAGGGGAGTTAGGGACATCGACGCAAAATGGCTCCCAGATGCCTAATATTGATTTCTGGGTATTAAAACACCCTGGACATCCGTAAAAACGCAGGGATAACTATTTGAAATTATTACCTACCAGGGGATTGGGGTCCTTAAAGCGTTTGTTTTTGTCTTTCTCCCATCGTGATGTATTTTTTCTTTTCCCTTTAAGGATGACACAAAAAGGGATTCCAGCCACAAAATGGATCCAAGCCATGTGATGGGATCATGTAAATTCTTGGACAATTTCAACCAATAGCATGCCCAGGTTGCAAACAGGTTGCAGCCACAGAGGGCATAAAAAGCTCTGGCAGCCCCCGTCCTTTCAGTCTGCGGTGGGATTGCTGTCTCTGCGACTCGTTACTTTAGGCCAGGCAGGCAGGTGTGTTCCTGCTGGCTGCAGCCTGGCTCTTAGGGGAGAGAAAGAAGAGATTTCTCTTGCAGCCTCCCTGTGTACCTCTCGGTGAGTACCCTCCCCTGCCCCGCAGTGCAGTCACTCTGCGGCTGCCTTATGCCCTGGAAAACCCCCGCCACTGCCTTTGCAGCCTCCCTGCGTACCTAGTCTATACTGTGTCTCTGCCAGCGTTATATTTTTTAGTGTTTTCCCTCTGGTCTGGGGCGTTGGGGGACGCCCACGCGCAGAAATGCTTTAAATCACACAAAAAGCGGGTAAAAACAAAAAACAAAAAAAGAAACAATTTTTTTCAAAAAATTCACGAAAAACAGAAATGAACTGAAATGGGACCCACAATGAAAAATGAAAAACCTAAACATCATTTTTTTGATTCATGCCCTTCTCTAGACGGCAAATGCCTCTCTAGAAAGCAAGGTTTTGAGTGCTTTTTTAGAGGCGGGCAGGGATTTGTGCGACAGCCCAAAAAATTCATCTAAAAACTATTACAATACTATAATGTCATACAAAATAATAAAGAAAATACAAATACAGTAGGACCCCCATATCCACTGATTCATTACCTGCTGATTCAGTTATCCACGGTTGGACAGAGAAGAAAAATTAAATAAACAATTAAGCTGCCGCAAAGCAAGCTACTGTAACAAACAGCAGCTGTAAAGCAAGCTACTGTCACAAACAACAGCCGTAAAGCAAGCTACTGTCGCAAAACAGCAGCCGTAAAGCAAGCTGCTGTCGCAAAACAGCAGTTTGGTGGTGGTGGGGTTGCATTCTCTCTTATCCACAATGTTTGCTATCCATGGGAGAGCTTGTAACCAATCCACAGCGGATACCAGGGTGCTACTGTACAATGGAAATGCAATATAATGAAAACTAAAACAACATATTGATAAACTCCTTTCATATAGTGTATTTAATATAAATGGCAATAAGGCAGCAGAGGAAAAGGTCCCTTTTCTTGCAGACAAAGCAGAGAGGAAGCACACGGCCAGAGAGCAC
>JAHTLZ010000007.1:47147580-47159085 GCA_023846285.1 Phrynocephalus versicolor | reverse complement strand
AGGAAGCACACGGCCAGAGAGCACAGAGTAAGTAGGGGGAGGAGCTTTATCTTTAAATACTTGCTCCCAGCAGCACGCACCTGACGGCGTGTGCAAACTAAAAAAAAAAAAATTAAAAAAAGGATATTTGAGTCCCCAAGCCAAGCTACTCCTAAGGAGTTCCTACACACATTAGCAAGTTAGCACTGGAAACTTCCTGACGTGCTTGCAGTTGGAGTAGAGGTGCTATACCGGCCAATACACTGTTAGATTTTGAATAAACAAGAAAAGAAGTATATAGTCTTACTAGATTAAAAAAAAAATTAGTGTAAGTTTACATTTTTGAGACCTTCAATACATTTTATTGCACTCGTTAAAATGGAGTTGGAGGGAGCAGCTGTAGTTTCCTGTAGTACTTGTGCCATGTTTGTCATTTTGACAGAGCGTGTACAGAACTACATTTGCTGCAAGTGCAAACTGGTTGCGCTATTGGAAGAGAAGGTCCAGCAGTTAGAAGCTCGCATAGCGGACCAGCAACACATTAAGGAGCTTGAGAGGTTCCTGGACAGAGCAGAACAGACTGTCCAGGTCAAAGAAGAGACAGGGCACACTTCTGAGGATGAAGTCACTGCCCCAACTCAGGAGGTAGATGGGTGGAGGAATGTGACTCAAAGGAGTAGAAGGCCAAGGGATCGCTCAGAGAGTCTCATATTGCACAATCAATTTGAGGCTCTTTCCCTCAGCACACCTCATGAGGCACACACAGAGGAAGAATTGGTTCCACCGGAGGATCTCTCCCTCATCACTATTGATGAGACACAAGATCAGGTACATGTAGATGAACAGGCTGCAGGAGAGAAGTTTCTTGTACTAGGGGATTCTATAATTAGAAATACAGAGGGATGGATTTGTGACAAGCATGATAACCGTATGGTCACTTGCCTGCCAGGTGCAAAGGTTGCAGACATCACGAGAAATATAGATAGCTTGTTAGAGAGAACTGGGAAGGAGCCAGTGGTCATGGTACATGTTGGTACCAATGACGTTGGGAAGGCAAAGCGGTCAGTCTTGGAAGCCAAATTCAGGTTGTTAGGTAGAAGATTGAAGTCCCGGGCTTCCAAGGTAGCATTTTCAGAAGTGCTACCTGTTCCTCGTGCAGGACCCGCCAGGCAGGCAGAACTCAGAAGCCTCAATGCGTGGATGAGGCGATGGTGTCGAGAGGAGGGCTTTAGATTTGTCAGGAACTGGAGAACATTTTGGGACAAGCCAAACCTGTTCAGGAGGGATGGGTTGCACTTGAATCATGATGGGACCAGATTGCTGGCACTCAACCTCAAAAGGGCAGCAGAGCAGCTTTTAAACTGATAACTGGGGGAAAGCCGACAGGAGCTGAGTGGCATCCGGTTCGGAACACATCAACCTCGGGGAATGAGGTTGAAGAAGGTAGAGAATCACATAGAGATGGCATAGCAGGTATTAGCACTGGGAGAATAATGGAATATGACAGTTTGTCTACTGATAATAAAAGCTGTGCGGGAGAAAGAACAAGGCAGCAGCTGTTGTTGCGGGACCCACTGTACAGGTGCGTCTACGCCAATGCTCGAAGCCTCCGAGCAAAGATGGGAGAACTTGAACATTTGGCGGCTAGGGATAACATAGATATAATAGCCATAACAGAAACCTGGTGGAATGTGGAGAACCAGTGGGATACAGCAATCCCAGGCTATAAACTCTATAGAAGGGATAGAGAGGGGCGGGTTGGAGGAGGAGTGGCCATCTATGTCAAAGAAGGGGTAAAATCCAGCAGAATGGAGATTGACAGAGGGTCTGACTCCACCATAGAATCACTGTGGGTTAAACTACCAGGTCCAAGGAGTGATGTGATAGTTGGAGTATTCTATCGTCCACCAGATCAAAAACTTGAGGGGGACCTTGAAATGAGGAGAGAAATCATGGAGATGGCTAAGAGGGATAGGATAGTAATCATGGGGGACTTCAATTATCCCCACATTGACTGGGCCAATGCGAGCTCCGGGCAAGAAAGAGAAATTGGGTTTCTCGACTTGCTGAATGACTGTGCCTTAGAGCAACTTGTCACGGAGCCCACCCGAGAACAGGCAACTCTGGATCTAATACTGTCTGATACTCAGGACCTGGTCAGGGATGTGAATGTCACTGAGCCACTGGGGAACAGTGACCATGCTGCAATCTCCTTTGCCATGCATGCCGGAAGAAGATTGTCAACCAAATCAGACATAAAAACCCTTGATTTTCGAAGGGCAAACTTCCCTCAGATGAGGAAACTAGTTCGAGAGAAATTGAAGGGGAAGGTTAGAAGAATCCAATCTCTTCAGAGTGCATGGAGCCTGTTTAAAACAACGGTAATAGAGGCCCAGCAGAAGTGCATACCACAAAGAAAGAAGAGCTCATATAAGTCCAAGAGGACACCGGCATGGTTAACGAGTGGAGTTAGAGAGGCTCTAAAGCACAAGGAGAGGTCTTTCTGTAAATGGAAATCCTCCCCAAATGAGGAAAATAAAAAGGAACACAAACTCTGGCAAAAGAAATGTAAGAAGATGATAAGAGAGGCAAAGAAAGATTTTGAGGAACACATGGCTAGCAATATAAAGGGCAATAATAAAAGCTTCTTTAAATATGTTAGAAGTAGAAAACCTGCCAGAGAACCAGTTGGCCCCCTGGATAGTGAGGGAGGGAAAGGGAAAGTTAAGGAAGACTTGGACATTGCAGAGAAATTGAATGACTTCTTTGCGTCTGTCTTCACGACAGAGGACCTTGAGCGGATTCCGCTGCCTGAGCCGCCCCTCTTGACTAAAGAATTAAATGAAATACAGGTTAAAAGAGAAGAAGTTTTAGGACTAATTGACAAATTGAGGATTAACAAGTCACCGGGCCCAGATGGCCTCCACCCAAGGGTTATTACGGAACTGAGAAATGAAATTGCAGATCTCTTAACGGTTATATGCAACTTGTCTCTTAAAACGGCCACAGTGCCGGAGGACTGGAGGATAGCAGATGTCACACCAATTTTTAAAAAAGGAAGGAGAGGGGACCCGGGAAACTACAGGCCAGTTAGCCTTACATCTGTCCCAGGGAAGATGGTGGAAAGCCTCATCCAAGAGAAAATCTTAAAACACATAACAGAACAAACCTTGCTGAGAGAGAATCAGCATGGCTTCTGTAAGGGTAAATCTTGTCTGACAAACCTTTTGGAATTTTTTGAAAAGGTCAACAGGCACGTGGATTTGGGTGAACCGGTGGATATAGTCTATCTGGATTTTCAAAAGGCTTTTGACACAGTCCCTCACCAAAGGCTGCTGAGAAAATTGCACAGTCAGGGGATAAGAGGGCAGGTCCTGTTATGGATCGAGAACTGGTTGAGATCCCGGAAACAAAGAGTAGGTGTCAATGGGAAATTTTCACAATGGAGAGAAGTGAAAAGCGGTGTGCCCCAGGGCTCGGTCCTGGGACCGGTGCTTTTCAATCTGTTCATAAATGACCTGGAGACAGGGATAAACAGTGAGGTGGCCAAGTTTGCAGATGACACAAAACTTTTCCGTGTGGTAAAAACCAGAGAAGATTGTGAAGAGCTCCAGAAGGATCTCTCCAAACTGGGGAAATGGGCTGAGAAATGGCAAATGCGTTTAAATGTAACCAAATGTAAAGTAATGCATATTGGGGCAAAAAAATCCAAACTTCATCTATCAACTCATGGGCTCTGAGTTATCCGTGATGGATCAGGAAAGAGATCTTGGTGTGTTGGTGGACAGCTCCATGAAGGTGTCTCCCCAATGTGTGGCAGCAGTGAAGAAGGCCAATTCCATGCTAGGGATTATCAAAAAGGGGATTGAAAATAAAATAGCCAAGATTATAATGCCATTATACAAAGCAATAGTAAGGCCGCACCTGGAGTATTGTGTACAATTCTGGTCACCGCATCTCAAGAAAGACATAGTGGAACTGGAAAAGGTGCAGAAGAGAGCAACTAAAATGATTACCAGGCTGGAGCACCTCCCTTATGAAGAAAGGCTAAAACATTTGGGCCTCTTTAGTCTGGAAAAAAGGTGCTTGAGGGGGGATATGATTGAGACATACAAAATAATGCAGGGTATAAGTAAAGTGGATAGAGGGAAGCTCTTCTCTCTCTCCCAAAATACCAGAACTAGGGGACATACACTTAAATTGAGGGCTGGGAGAGTAAGAACTGACAAAAGAAAATATTTTTTCACCCAGCGCGTTGTAAGTCTATGGAACTCCCTGCCACAGGATGTGGTGATGGCATCTGGCCTGGATGCCTTCAAAAGGGGATTGGACAGATTCCTGGAGGAAAAGTCCATCACAGGTTACAAACCATGATGGAGATGTGTAGTCTCCAGGCTTTAAACCGGGTTACTTCAATGGCCAGATGCAGGGGAGTGGTATCAGGAGACAGATATCTAGTCTCATGCACCTGGTGGGGCCGCTGTGAGATACAGGAAGCTGGACTAGATGGGCCTTTGGCTTGATCCAGCATGGCTCTTCTTATGTTCTTATGCTTTAACACAAACCCATATGCAATCAATGAAGACATGATTATGGTGGCATCACCACCTGAGATCCTTGGGCCACTCTAGTAGAGGAGCATAATTACTTTAATTCAATCTGGTTCCATTTGGCAAACCTAGTGGGCTGTGTGAGTGAGTGTGTGTGGGGGTGTATGACCCATGTTCCTTTGTTTGAAGAATGGGGTTATGAAACACAATGCTTAAGCAGCTTTTACAACTGCCCTCTGACTTCCTGCCTCTAAGAACGCTCCTTACCTGGCGTACATCATCTAGCCAATAACTAAGAATAACGTCCTGGAAAAGAACATATTTTGCCATGTTTTAACATTTGGGACCTGCTTTGAAGAAGAGCGTTTTGCATTCAAAAGCTTGCAATGTTTTTTATTTTTATTAGTGGCCTATAAAGATATCGCCCGCAGCCTAGTTTTATTTATTTATTTATTTATTTATTTATTTATTTATGTAGCTTGTATGCCGCCCACTACCCAAAGATCTCTGGGCGGCTCACAATCAAAAAGTTTTGCATTTGTGTTTTGTAATGGCCACACGGCTCCACCCCCTCTTTTGCTTTGAAGTGTTCATACAATGTATATTATAATATTATAATATAATATTATTCCACTTTTGGAATTTGTTGCTGTTGTTACATGCCATCAAGCTGGAACTCAGTTACAGCAACTCTCGTTGAATAGTGATTCTCTGGAGTCCTTGTCCATCACTCTATCCACTACATCGCACTGGATGTAGGCTTTTGGAAAACTGAGAAAGCCGCAGTAGCTTTATGCATTCTGAACGGTTTACACTCCCTCTTTTCAGCACTTTACTGTTATAGACTTCTAGCATACGAGACAGTTTTAGTATTTCCTCAAATCTTTATTTTCCCCAGATCTGCAATTAAATCTCAAGAACTGGTCATCTTCTGGGTAATTAATCTGGGCCACTGGTGTAGAGGAAACTGAAATCAATTTAGCTTCCCTGTGTTTACTCTACAATCATCGCTAGAGTATATCTTTTTTTATGCTTCTTGTCTACAATGTTGCATCTTCAAATAATAGGTTCTAAAGCAAAATAGAGGGGGGTCTTGTGCATAAAAATAGTGGGAGATGTTTGGATTTTTATTTGACACAACTTTACTTCCAGACTAAAATGGGGGGTGGGGGGGAACGCTGGTATTAACTGGTTGTTTATGAAAGAAAGAAAATTATATCCCCCTCAACAGGTTAGAGTGTTGAAATTGTCGGCCGCAAAATCGGCAGATCGGCAGATCGGCAGTTCGAATCCCGGGTGCCACACAGCGGAGTGAGCTCCCAGAGTTAACCCCAGCTCCGGCAACCTAGCAGTTCGAACGATGTAAATGCAAGTAGATAAATAGGTACTGCCGTAAATAGCAGGAAAGTAAACAGTGTTCTGTGTGTAGAAATGCATCCGACCATGCTGGCCACATGGCCATGGACATGAACAACACTGGCTCTTTGGTTTAGAAACGGAGTTGAACACCACCCCTAGAGTCGGACACAACTAGCACGCATGTGTGTGGGGACCCTTTACCTTTTTACATCCCTAGCAAAGCAAGGAGAAACTGGAGGTGAGGACAATGCAGGTCAAAAACTCCTTCCCCCACCATCATGATCATGATACAACTTGTGCTTTCCTCTGTGACTATTTATTTATTTATTTATTTATTTATTTATTTTTATTTATTACATTTATTTTCTAAGCAAAATGGGCTGCTTACACACCACCCTGCAGCATTTAAAGCACTCTCAGGGCAGTTTATAATCTTAATTATGCACATTGCCTCCATAGTGAGCCGAGTACTTGGTCTATGAACCTCGGCAGAATGGAAGACTGAACCAACCTCATGCCGGCTACGTGAGCCCACTGGAATCAAACTCAGGCTGTGAGCAGTCTTGACTGCAGCACTGCAGTTTAAACACTGCACCGTGAGGCTCTTTTCTACTCTTCCTCCCAAGAGATCAGTAGTATGTGCAGTTTTTCTCCTTTCCATTTCTCTCTCACACAACAACCTTAGGCCAGACTGAGAAATTCTGACTGGCCCAAATTTACCACTTGAGTGTCAAGGCTGACCCGCAATAACTGAAAATCTCTGATATGTGGATGCAGGTCGAGTCAGGGGGGCTCCTGTACTTACCCCTGCCTTGCCCTACCCCGAATGGGCCTGTGAGAGCCTTCCTCGGCCTTCTGGAGGCCCCACAAGGGCCTCCCTGTGAACCAGAAGTGACTTCCGATGAACCGGAAATCATTTCTGAGGCCCCTGAAAGGCCTAGAAAGGCTCTCAGAGATCTGGAAGTCACTTCTGGTTCGCAGGGACTCTAGAAGGACCAGGAGGGCCCTCACAGGCCTGTTCAGGGCAGCTCCAGTCCTGGGGTAAGTATGGGAAGCTTGAAACAGGACTTTCCCCCCTTACCCTAGGGTGCCTTTTTTCATATACTGTGGTCCCGCGATATAGCGGGACCGCAGTATATGAACTGCGAAAGGGCGGGGGACCACTGTACTTCGATGCAGGAAAAAACAGTAAAAAAAAACTTATGGCACCTTCCAAGTTCAACCTGTTTTACTTGACATCATTTTGGTGGAATGACAGACCACATCTAGAATCATAGAATCATAGAGTTGGAAGAGACCTCAACGGCTGTGCAGTCCAACTCCCTGCCATGCAGGAACCCCCATCACAGTACTCCCGACAGATGGCCATCCAGCCTCTGCTTAAAAACCTCCAAAGAAGGGCACTCCACCACCCTCTGTGGCAGCATATTCCACTGCCGAACAGCTCTAACCATCCTGAAGTTCTTCCAAAAGTTCAAATGGAAACTCTTTTCCTGTAGTCTGAAACCATTGCCCCGAGTCCTCGTCTCTGCAGCCATTGAAAACAAACCTTAATACAAAGTTTAAAAAGTGGGTTACAGTCCCTTGAAAGCTTATGTGGAATAAAATCTGATAGTTCTCTGATGTACAACAAGGCTCTGTGCTAAAGTTATGACAAATGTAATGTGATGGAAGAATCAATCAGAGATCTCTGAATATCTCGCCTTGCTTGTCCCGCAGTTCCTTGATAGGTGCTCTGTTTCATGAACAGAAAGCTAAACTAGGTAGACCAAAAGCTAGTCCTATGAGACATTTCTGATTCTTCTCAGCATCACTTGATTTGTACGCCCTCACCTCAGCCGAAAGAAATGTGACATGAAACCTTGCAGGATTCTACTGGAGTTTTGACCTTTCCCCTATCAGAAGAAATGCCACGCTTTGCTATAGTTTCTGCACAGAATTGCACCAATCAAGGGAAGTGATAGTACCACTCTATTCTGCTCTGGTCCGACCCCACCTGGAGTACTGTGTCCAGTTCTGTGCGCCTCAATTTAAAAAGGATGTTAACAATCTTGAGCGGGTCCAGAGGAGGGTGACCAGGATGGTTGAAAGTCTGGAAGAGATGTCTTACGAGGAACAGCTTAGGGAGCTGGGAATGTTTAGCCTTACAAAAAGAAGACTGAGAGGGGATATGATAACAGGTTTGTTTTCCATGGCTTCGGATATTAGGACCCGGGGCAATGGTTTCAAACTACAGGAAAAGAGATTCCATTTGAACATTAGGAAGAACTTCATGATGGTTAGAGCTGTGCAGCAGTGGAATATGCTGCCACGGAGGGTGGTGGAGTCTCCTTCTTTGGAGGTTTTTAAGCAAAGGCTGGATGGCCATCTGTCGGAAATATTGTGATGGGGTTCCTGCATGGCAGGGGGTTGGACTGCATGGCCCTTGAGGTCTCTTCCGACTCTATGATTCTATGATTCAATCCTGCACAGGGTTCATTAGAAAGGGCATTATGCTGAACTGAACCTGTTTCCTGTGCAGAAACAACATGAATAACAGAACTAGGCACTTGTTTTTGCAAGAAGCTGGGAAATCTTGGTGCAGAAGACTTAGCACCAAGTCTCTGAAACCTCAAAAATCAAAACAATGAGAAATGTAGTGAATCCTCATCACACACCTAGTCCTACTTAGGCCAATCAAGCAACAAACAGGCAGAAAATAAGGAAACCCTTTTTCTCCAGCAAGTACTCCCTGAAAATGGATTTTTCCCCCGTTGCCCCTCAAGAACCCTGACTTTCCAGGACCATGGGGGATGACTTTCTCCATCCTTATCTTCCCATGTTGCACACACTCCCTTTCATCGCAGACTTCAAAGGGGTCTTTATCAGTGGCTGCTTCAGTTGTGCATCAAAGTGTCAGCTTAGGAATGCAAGGTAAGAATGCTGCGTTTTTAGAAAACAGAACTTGATAAGAGGGATTTCAAGGAAGGTGAATAAACAAGCTTATTCATCGGGGGATTGTTTCCACACACACATAAAACTGTGAAATGCAAATGCCCCATTTTTTTTCCTTATTAAAAAACAACCCTGACTTATGACATCGCTCTGAACACAAAACATTACGTTGACTTTCAAAGTCAAGCAGGGTCTGCCGTGGTTTGGTTTTGGATGGGAGACTGTAATGGAGTAGGTCGATCAACATTTAATCTTTTAGCCCAATAGTCCTTTCACAAGACAAATTCACGAGCTCTCTCTCCAAGACACTATGAGCAGTGGGAAGAAAAACATTTAAGCATCCATAGCAACTTTAGCAAGTATCAGAGTCTGTAGTCAAGCCTTTGCTCCCAACCTCTGTTGGATGCTGATGGGTTCAGGAAGGTCATCTCAGTGCTGAATCCCCCTCCCATCCTTCCAAGGCTGGATGTTTTATTATACCCAAACGTTTTGGATCTTTCTGTACTTCTGATCACAGACTCAAATCTAAGATTCGCATTTTTTTGCAACAGCCAGGGTGGGTGGAGCTCATAAGGAACCAGGGGATGGGTCTGAAAGCAGCAAGGAAGGCCAAGCATTCATTTTGAACATCGACCTTGAATACATCATTTGCTTTTATCTTGTTGGTTCTCTTGCAGCTTGGCTAACCGCAGCAATGCTAGGAAAAAACAAACACCGAGAAAGCCGAAAAAGGAGGGAGGAACCTCACCCCACGTCACCCCCAGTTAGGTAAGCATCTTACAGCAAGGTTTGACTGTGTGTGTTGTGTCATTACAGTCATGACTGACTCTTCATAACCCCGTGTCCATGGAGTTTTTCTTGGCAGGAATACTGGAGTGGTTTGCCAGTTCCTACTCCAGGCACCTACAGCACCTGGTATTCCCTGGTGGTCTCCCATCCAAGTACTAATCAGGGCCGACCCTGATTAGCTTCCGAAATCGGGCAAGATCGGATGTGCTTAGGGCATCTAGGCAGCTGTCAGGACCTCTAAATAAGTATCTGCACTGACCAGTAAGCACCACTCTAAGGGCCATTTTCATGAGTTATCTAGATATTTTAAGGGCATCCCATCACAAGAGATGTGAGAATCTGCACACTCCATTGGTGCTGCACAGCTCGGAATCCTAACAGGAGTTTGGTTTAGCTCCGGTTCTGAACCATGGTGAAAACCCCACCTCTCTCCCCACTGGCTTGCTGAAATGTTTGTGTGTTTTAATAGCTACTTTTTGTAACATATAGCATTTTCTCCATTTGCCAGAGCTTATTATAGGTCTGCATTTTTCAAGCACACCCATTAATGATGTACAGTGGTACCTTGTATAAAGGAATTAATTCATTCCAAATGAAATTATGTTAAGCAATTTTTCCTTTATACAAAGTTCCCATAGGAATGCATTGAAAACAGAGGAATCCCTAATTGTGACCATTTTTATGTTGTACAGATTCGTCCCATAGACAATTCTGTTAAGCAAATGTTCCCTAACTCTGGAATTTTTTATGTTGTATAGATTTTATGTTATACAAACCGTTTGTTATACAAGGGTCCACTGTATATCTTTAATAATAATAATAATAATAATAATAATAATAATAATAATAATAATAATAATAATAATAATAATAATAATAATAATAATAATAATAAATAAAAAGATGGGCACGACCAGAAAAAATGACGTTTTGAGTTGTCGTTTGTCGGAACGGGTCCACTTCAGGTCGTTTCTGTTTGTCGTTTCCACCTTGATTTAGTGCGATTTGACGTCCCAGAGCATGGGGTTAGGGTAAGGGCTAGGCTTAGGGTTATGGTTAGGTTTAGGGTGGGTTAGTGGGCTGCACCTCTGGGTGCCTCTGACCCACTAAGAAGGACAGTGTACTGGCGTATGGGTTAGGGTTAGGGTTAGGATTAGGGTTAGTGGGCTTTTTATGCCCTCTGGCACATCCAGAAGTCTCAGTCAAAACCTGGCCATGCGATTGGTGGAATGGCTCAAAAAATTTGTATGGTCCCATACTATGGCCAGCCCATCATTGCACATGCGCAGGTGGAAAAAAATAAAAATAAAAATAAAATAAAATAAAATCAATGGAGACGTTTTATTGCAAGAAAAACCCACTGCTGCTACTATAAAAATTCAGGCAGTTAAAATACCTAATTTTCACATGTTTCTGTTGTTCTTTAGTGAGTTTTTTGACCACGATTTAAAAATGAATATTGTGGTCGCCATTTTGGATCACCACCACCACCGCATGGCATAGAGACAGCCCAGGAAAGGAGGGGGGGAGGCCGGGGACCCCCCCCCCAGAAACCACCCCTCTGGTAGGTGCCCTCACTCAGACAGGCATATTTTCGCCTGCCTTTTTGGCCGGGAATCGGGGTTTTTTTTTTTACTTTTTAAAACTTTTTTTCTCTGCTGCTTGAATGGCAATGCCATCGCGCGAGCCCGCGATGCCATTAACGACAACGACAAACCCGACCAAATTTTTCTTTTTTCTGGTCGGGTTCGAGCTGTAGCGGAGTAATTCTCATTACCGTTATCGTTACATAACGATAACGATAACCGAAAACGAAAACGAGAATTTCGCCAAGTCGTGCCCATGTCTAATAATAATAATAATAATAATAATAATAATAATAATAATAATAATA
>JAHTLZ010000007.1:47125729-47147570 GCA_023846285.1 Phrynocephalus versicolor | reverse complement strand
ATAATAATAATAATAATAATAATAATAATAATAATAATAATAATAATTTGATATATCTTCCAACAAAGAACAACACAACTTGTCTGCCCGTAGCAAAGAACTGGTGGGATCATAAGCCTGAAAAAGTGATTGAAATTGAGCATGCAAAATTACTTTGGGACTTCCCAATACAGACAGACAGAGTTTTGGAGCATAATACCCCGGATACAGTAACACCCCGCCGATCGCGGGGGTTAGGGACCCACCCGACCCGCGATGGCTGAAATTCTGCGGTATATGGATGCAGGTCGGGTGGGGCCTGGGGGGCGAGGGGCCACCCCCAGCAGCGTGTGGCGGCGGCATTGGGAGTTCGGAACTTCCACCGCCGCCACTGGGTGCTGCGCAGAGTCGCCTCGGAGCAGCGCACGGTGGCCGCGTGGGGGATCCCATCCCCCCCGCTGCCACAGGGTTCTGCCCAGAGCCGACATAGCTCCCCGCATGCCCGCTACCCCAGGGGAGGGAGGGCGGGTGGGTGGAGAGCGATCCTTGGAGAGGGCTCTGGCTGCGGAGGCAAGCGCTTGGCTTCCGGCACACCTGCAACCCCCAGGGAAGGGCGGGCGAGCAGGCAGAGAGCGATTCTTGGAGCAGTCTTGACTGCAGCACTGCAGTTTAAACACTGCACCGTGAGGCTCTTTTCTCCTCTTCCTCCCAAGAGATCAGTAGTATGTGCAGTTTTTCTCCTCTCCATTTCTTTCTCACGCAACAACCTTAGGCCAGACTGAGAAATTCTGAGTGGCCCAAATTTACCACTTGAGTGTCAAGGCTGAGTGAGGATTTGAACTACTACTCTAACATCCCAAGTGGTACAACATGTTGATTCTAATTTTAAGAAATTTGGATCCCAACACCTGTTATAGTGATCCCCCGCCTATCACGGGGGTTAAGGACCTGACCTGACCCGCAATAACTGAAAATATCTGATATGCAGATGCAGGTCGAGTCAGGCCTGGGGGTGGGCTAGCTGGGGGCTCCTGTTCTTACCCCTGCCTGGCCCTACCCCGAATGGGGGTTCCTGCATGGCAGGGGGTTGGACTGCATGGCCCTTGAGGTCTCTTCTGACTCTATGATTCTATGATTCAGTCCTGCACAGGGTTCATTAGAAAGGGCATTATGCTGAACTGAACCTGTTTCCTGTGCAGAAACATGAATAACAGAATTAGGCACTTGTTTTTGCAAGAAGCTGGGAAATCTTGGTGCTGAAGACTTAGCACCAAGTCTCTGAAACCTCAAAAATCACACACCTAGTCCTACTTAGGCCAACCAAGCAACAAACAGGCAGAAAATAAGGAATCCATTTTTCTCCAGCAAGTACTCCCTGAAAATGGATTTCTCCCCCGTTGCCCCTCAAGAACCCTGACTTTCCAGGACTATGGGGGATGACTTTCTCCATCCTTATCTTCCCATCCTGCACACACTCCCTTTCATCCCAGACTTCAAAGGGGTCTTTATCATCGGCTGCTTCAGTTGTGCATCAAAGTGTCAGCTTAGGAATGAAAGGTAAGAATGCTGAGTTTTTAGAAAACATTCATATAGGAAATTTGTATAAAGCAGGCATGTCCAATCTTCGGCCCTCCAGACGTTTTGGACCACAACTCCCACAGTCCTTTGCCTTTGGAAATACAGGCTTGGCATTCTGGGAGTTGTGGTCCAAAACATCAGGAGGGTCGAAGTTAGGAAATGCCTGGTATAAAGGAAAATATGCTTAACCGAATTTCATTTGGAATGAATTAATTCCTTTATACAAGGTACTACTATCTTGCCTCATCTTGATATATTCTACAGTAAGGGGTTGGAATCATGACTCACATGAACCCCCAGTTGCCCAAATTTCTTGATGACTTAAATCAAGATTTTTTTTCCCCAGTTTAAATCATGATTCAAATCAATAGAAAAAGCATCGAGTTTGATCCACCCTGGTTGCAATATTGTACTTGAACAGTTTTGTACCTTGGTTGGGAAAGTGGTGTGGTTGTCCGTTACATACATACCCCCTCGTTTCAACCTTCAACTATTCCCCCCATCACATTAATTCCCTTTTTTGTATGTACAGTAGTGCCCTGTGAGCAGAACATTCTGCCTCCCACCTGCCACTAAATGGATAATATACTGTATAGGCAGCTCCTGACATTATGCATGAGTGTTTTTAAAAGGGCTCCAAAGTTCTGTGAAAACCGAACCTCAGCAATCAAGATGTTGAGCTATTTGGGGAGCAATCCAAGTCAAACTTGTATAATTGACCTTTACATCCCCTTCCCCAAACAACAACAGTAGCAACAACAACAAAACCCTTGCTAGCTTTCTGCGTGCCACTACTTACTAACCTCATCATCTTCAAAGAACTGATGATGAAACATAACAGAGGGATGTGAAAGACTCAACACCCTTGGGTTTATACACAAATGATTACGTAATGCTATACAGGCGCCATGCCAGAGACGGAGTGACAACGGCCCCATTTATCATTTGTTAGCAACAGGCGCATTGATCGGCTCCAATATCAGCAGCATCCTAAGAACAACCGTGGTTGATTCCGAAGGTACCTCAAGAACATTTTATTAAATGAGATGAATAATACGAAGGCCAAAGGTTGCTCTGCTCCAACTGAGAGAACTCAATTATTTATGGACATTTCAGTCATTAAGAAGTCTCTGTCTTGGCGGATCCATTACAGATCTAGCTTCTTTCATTTGCCATACAATACACAGAATTGTCAGAAGCTAAGGTGTGCATCGTCTTGGGCTCTGTGCTTAATTGTACTGCATGTGTGTGTTGCACTGTGTCCTCATAATTTAGTGAACAAGAGACTGTGATTTGCAGACATCCTCTACCGTATTGTGCATGTGTCAGAGAAGCCCCGCCATTGATTGGCTGAGCTGGTGTGGTGGCAAGGGAGCATTTGATCACCCAGTGAACTAAGCAGCTCACTGTCAAATTTCTGTGAAGGACGGCATAGTTGAGAGTTGGACGTATCCACGGGATGGACTGAAATGCCAGAGAGATACCAGAATTTTGGAAAGCTAAGGCCTGAAAGGATATACTCTGTGTGTTTGTGTGTGCGTGCACGTGCAAAGGAGGCAGAGTAAGCAGCAGACTGAGAAAGAGACATATGAAGATAGGATGGTAGTGTGAGTGAATGTTCTTTAGCAGAAAACAATTCCCTTCACATTAGAGATGGGCACGAAACAAACAATTTTCCGTTTCCGTTTCCGTTTTTTCATTTCGTTACGTAACGAAACAACAAATTTTGTCTCTAAAATGAAACGAAACGAACAGAAACACCGGAAATTTTGTCGTGCGTTTTGTTTCCGTTACTGCAATATGAATTGAATTGCTTAAAATCCTAAAAAAAATCACAAAAAAATGAAATAAATGGTAACAAAATGGTAACGAAACGAATGAAAACGAAAATGAATTTTTTTGCAAAATTCACGAAAAACGGAAACGAACCAAAACAGACCCTCCAAACGATAAACGACAAACGAAATGCCATTTTTTTTATTCGTGCCCATCTCTGCTTCACATAGATAACTAAGAAGGTTCTAGTCTAGATTTCTTTCTCATATACTATTTTGCAGGTAGATTGGTTGTAGCCTCATAGGAAAGCACACACTTGGCAAGTAAAAGATCTCCCGCTTAGACTCTGCCATCTCTTGATAAGATGAGGTAAGACTTCTAAACCCTGTCTGCCCACTCCCATTCCATACAGACAACACTGAGCAACATGGACTAATAATATGAGTAGATAAGATAGAGATGAGGACAAATTAGAAAAACTGTGATTCGTTTCAATTCATGATTCATCAAATTCCACAGATTACAAAAAATGAATTTACGGTTTCCCCTAATGAATCAAAGTGATTTGTAAATTTTTTATTTAATTTAAATGTTGCTTTTCACCCCTCATAATGGATTTTTTCTTTTCTTCTTGCGTGCTATTTGTAGCTCTAATATTACCTTTTAATGTTCTAAGATGCCTCTTCTAATTCCCTGTTCTTAATTTGAATATGTCTTAAATGTTCTGGACTGTATATTGCCCCTCATTATTGTAAGCTACCTTGGGTCCTTTTCCAAGGAGAAAGACGGGGTAAAAATATTCAATAATAAAATAAAGAAAAATAAAATACGTAACACCAGATTTGCAGGGGAGCTTCCCATGACTCTCCTCTATAATTCCTCTATGTCTGGTGAAGATTTTGTTTTCAGAAATCTGAATTGTACACCCACAAAGTGCCCTCCCTAAGACGGTAACACTTGAGCAATGGACTTGGGGGGACCCAGTCTTCACAAAACTTAAAGGGATTGTAGAGGAGAGTCAGAGGAAGGTTCTCTGCAAGTCTCTGCAAAGATTTCGGAGGCAGGGGCCTCTTTGGGAGTGCATAGAACTGAGAAATCTGATCATCCCCAGACTTGCATGAATTGTAGATTAGTGTCAGGGGAAGCTTACCTGCAATTCTGCCGTCTCTAGGTGCCTTGGGGGGCATATTACAGCCCAATGAATTGATGAATTAAAAATCATTAAAATTCATTAATTCATATTTGTTGGGTGTATCAATTTGTATGGATATGAATCAATGAATTAGCCATCTCTGAACGACTTATGCAATTCCTTTTTTATTCATGCCCACATCTAGTGGATATATACAGTGGTACCTTGTAAGACAAATGACCCATAAGGCAAAAAAAATTGTAAGACGAATGAAATTTCTGGGAATAGGCATGTTTTGTAAGATAAAGGTAAAGGTAAAGGTTCCCCCCGCATATGCATGCTAGTCGTGTCTGGCTCTAGGGGTGGTGCTCATCTCCGTATTCAAGCCGGAACAGCCAGTGTTGTGCAAGTCCATGGCCATGTGGCCGGCATGGCTGCAAGGAAACACTGTTTTACCTTCCTGCTCTTTACGGTGGTACCTATTTATCTACTTGCATTTACATGCTTTCGAACTGCTCGGTTGGCAGGAGCTGGGGTTATCAGCGGGAGCTCGCTCCACTGCATGGCACCTGGGATTCGAACCACCAAGCTGCTGACTTTGCAGTCTACAGTTTCGGTGCCTTAGTCCACTGAGCCACCACAGTTTTGTAAGATACATTTTCCCTATAGGTTAAATTCGTCTTATGAGGTACCATTGCAGATTGGGTGCTGCAGACCAAGCAGTGGCCAGGTGGCTGGTGTTGAGGAGGGAAGTGGGGGTGGCCCAGGCAGCGGAGCAGCAGGGGCCTGGTCCTAGGTGGCAGCAGGAGTCAAAGGACAAAGTTCCCCAGGAAAGGCTGGAAGCAGTCCATCTTGCTCTCACCCAGAGCCTTTGGGAATGGCCACTGGTGTAACTAGGGAGGGGTGGAAGAGTGCATTTGCCCCAGGGTGCATAGAGGGAGCAGCAGGGGGAAGCCAGGCACCATCTTGCCAGCAGTCCTCCTTTCACCCCGCTAATGCTTGGCGATCCTTAGTCGGGGGAAAGGAGGAGAGGGAAGCAGGTTATTTTTTTTCAAACAGCACCTACGTCATTGCTCCCCACTCGTCCTTCCCTCCATCACCACTAAGGCTTGGCTATTGTTAGCCTGGAGAAAGGAGGAGAGGGAAGCGTGCGACGGAGGTGCTGCTTGGAAAAAATATCCCATCACCTGCTTCCCTCTCCTACTTTCCCCGGGCTAACGATCGCCAAGCCGTAGCCGGGGGAAAGGAGGAGGGGGAAGCATGCTACGGAGGTGATGATTTTTTAAAAAAATTATCACCTGCTTGGCACGATCAGCACGCTGTGCAGTTTGCACAGGAGACCCTTAACTGGAAAGGAGACCCACAAAGAGGGAATGAGAAGGAGAGACCCTTCCCCCCCCCCAACTGTTTCCCCCGGATCTGCCCCCACTTACTGGATGGGTGAGACACGCTTGGGGGGAGAGGGCGCAAAAACTGACTTTGTCCCCGGGCGCTCCAAATGCTAGCTATGCCACTGGGCGTGGCAAATGACAGGGGTCTCTCCCGACACAAAAACACTGATCCACTGATAACATACAGTAGTGTCAATGTAACCCAACAAAGAGAGATACAGGCACAAAGTTATAAGTGGTTATAGACAGAAGCCTGTGTCGCCATGTATGGTACTCCATAATTCAGGGAAAGCCTGCCTGAAGAGAAAGGTCTTTGTCTGTTTCTGGATAGACAGCAGGGAAGGAGCAGTCCTGGCCTCTAGTGGGAGGGAGTTCCAGAGTCTGGGTGCAGCAACCAAGAAGGCCCTTTCATGTGTGCCCACAAGATGTACCTGTGAGGATGGTGGGATGGAGAGAAAGGCCTCTCCTAATGACCTTGGCACCCGAGCCGGTTCATACTGTGAGATTCGAACTTTGAGGTAGCTAGGAGCCAAGCTGAATAGCGCTTTGTCATGTCAATTCAGACTTATGGTGACTCTTTTCAGGGTCTTCCAGGTAGGTGAGTGTATTTTATAGAGGTACACTTTATGACGAAAAGGCAACCTGGCAAGGAGAGGGAGGGGGAATACCATTTGGTTGCTTTCTTTGCTCTTCCACCTCTTCGTATTTGTTTGTCAATTCACCCCTGAGTGAGCGATTATCATGAACACTGTGTCATTTTGGCAAAGTGCGCTTTTTACCTTCACGGTAGTGGAAAGGTGGCAGATGGTGGGCGGTCAAGGGAATTCCAGGACTGACATCAAAACAAGGCTGGGAGACCACAGAGCCTCAACGAGTCAGTGCATGATGCTAACGAGACTGACAGCATGAAGCCAAATGGGAGACTACATAAACAAGCCTGGCTGTGTTTGCCTGTACTCTCTTACTCAAACACATAAAGTTAATAAACAGAAGCATAATTGAAACAAATGGTTTTACTTTCTGGATTAAAGGACAATGCATTTCTCTGGGCAAGACAACAACCGGCTGGTGGAGATGCCAAGAAGTCATAAACACCTTGCTTTGAATAACTCCATGGTGCGGGAACTGTACTGCTTGAATGCACCAGAAGGTCATCCAAACCAACCCGCCATGGGCAGATAAACCACTGGCTCAGCTCAAGATACACAAATGCATCGATACTGAAAGTAACAGGAACTCAACACTCTCATTATGAAAATCCCATCTGAAGCTCAGAATGTGTCTCTGTGTATGTTGTTGTTCAGTCATTCTGTCCTGTCTGACTCTTCGTGATCCCATGGACCAGAGCATGCCAGGCCCTTCCATCTTCCACTGCCTCCCGGAGTTTGGTCAAATCCATATTGGTTGCATCGATGATGCTGTCCAACCATTTCATTCTCTGCCATCCCCTTTTCCTTTTGCCTTCAATTTTTCGCAACATCAGGGACTTTTCCAAGGACTCCTCCTTCCTCACAAACTGGCCAAAGTATTGGAGCCTCAGCTTCAAAATCTGTCCTTCCAGAGAACATTTCGGGTTGATTTCTTTCGGGATGGATAGGTTTGATCTCCTTGCCATCCAGGGGACTCTCAAGACTATCCTCCAGCACCACAGCTCAAAAGCATCGATTCTGCCGCGATCAGCCTTCTTTATAGTCCAGCTCTCACTTACATGCATCACTACTGGAAAAACCATAGCTTCGACTATTCGGATCTTTGTCAGCAAAGTGATGTTTCTGCTGTTTAAGACACTGCCTAGATTTGTCATCACTTTCCTCCCAAGAAGCAGACATCTTTTAATTGTGTATAATTATTGCATTTTATGTAATACTAATGTTTGGTGATCCAAATTCGGGGCCACCCACCCCCCCCCCCCTTGTGATAAATACCAAATCTGAGGAATCAATTTGGAAATGAAGCTTCCACTTATCTCCATGTGACCATTACAAATTAAAGAAAGCTGCTATGTGATCCAAGATACTTAACTGTTGAAGAGGACTACCTCCCTAATAGACAACTCCACTTCAGATGAATAACTAATGCCTGCTTTGACCCTAAATCCCAAACTGCCCATCGTAAACACAACATTCCTATCCTTCTAACCACTTGGTGTACCTTACCTAGGCAGAAATGCAAATACCTGTACAATACTGGGAATCTGCCGCCTTCCATTTTCTCAAAAACTAGCTTATCATACAGCAGTGATGAGGGAGTAGAGTTTTTTTATGTCAACTTCCAGAATTCTCCAAAAATTATCTGGGGAAAATTCTGGAAATTCTTATATCCCTAGATATAGATTACAGTATAATTCACTGATATGGAGCAGACACTATCTTCTAGGCTGTTTTGAGTGTACTTCTTGTACAAGAAGAAACTGATCTAGTGATTCCTGGGAGGTCTTGGTCTTTGTGGGAGGTGTAGTGCTTTGAGGACACACTATAAAAAGCCTATACTTCCCACAAAGGCCTACGATTCATAGGAAACACTGGGACAGTTTCCTTTGCCTATAGGAAGTAGGTCTGGGAAAACCTGGAAGACAAGCCCTGTTCCAAGTGAGCAAAACTTGGTGTGTTCAGGTGTCTTCAAGAATGTGTCTTGGGTAGGAATGCTCTCTGGATAGAACTGTTTAAGAATTTTAAAAAATGCCATCCCATCCAATATTTCTAGGTTACAAAACAAACCACGTGAGCCCAGGTGGTCCTCGGAACTGGCTGATACACACAGATCCAATTGCTTTGCCTTTCTCTGTCTCTTGCAGGGTTAAAATCCAAGGAGGAAGCACACTGAAATGTCATCTTTCCTGCTTCATGCTGATGGCCAATCACAGAGAGAGGCGGGATAATGCCGGTCCCTGCACAGCTCCTGATTGGCCAGCATCACAGATCTAGCACAGATGACGTCGCAGCATGCTGAGCAAGGTATAACGCTCAGCAACAAAGAATCGCATTGTGCATCCCTGGCACAACATTTTATGGTTGTCTGCCAACAAAGGCAGGGCTGGGCCAGCCGCACTCTGCCCGGAGTCATGCACCACATGAGAAGAAGGACCCTGGAGGCACACAACAAATGGTAAGTGGCCCAGCTGGCCAGGGTGGCGAATGGAGCAGGACAGGACCAGTGGTACCACACAGACAGCTTCATACAAGGCTGTCAATGGGCCAAACAGCCCATAGCTGCAGTATAGTAGTACTGATTACTCAAATATTGTTTACTTTTTGTTTGGTTTAACCTTTTTTCTGTGTAACCAGCACTGCTCCCAGAGTTGCTCTTGAAAGAAGCCCAATCCTAATTTCATTTCTGCCATGATGACCAACATCCCTCCTCCCAAGAAAAATCACCAGAGTGGGTGGTTCAGTGATCTCCCAGGGATAGTGAAATGCACATTCTTGCATCAGACTGAGGCAAACTTGATGCAATACAAAATGGTCCCCACTAAACACCCTATGAGAGAAAGGGGGGGAGATGACAGCAGTACATAAGAGTATAAGAACAGCTTTGCTGGAACAGTCCACCGCCCATCCAGTCCAGCATTCTGTCTCACACAGTGCTGGCTCACCATTTGCTTCAGGGTATTCCCAAGCAGATGTCTTCACCTGCTTATGATTCCCTGCAAATGGCATTGAGAGATACCCTGCCTCTCTCTCCAACCCAGTATCTCAAGGAAACTCAGAGTTCTTTAAATTCCACAAGATGAGTAAAACCCTGTTTTTACTGTTTATGGCTTTGAGGATGTCAGTTTTTTCTTTCTTTCTTTCTAGTTCTCTCTCTTGGCAAGGCGTCTGTCTGCTCAGAGCATCCAGGATGGCACAAACATGTTCGCAGGTTTCCATCTTTTTACCATATGTAAACACACAGCTGAATGCACTTCAAAGGGCCAGGAAAAGCCCATAACAATGGCTTTTAAAGACAGTTCCAAAATGCAACTCTGGGGAAACTGCTTTTCTTTTAAATGTTTCCATTTGGGACAAGTTTTAGATTGCTCTTCTTTTTTTTAAAGCGATTTAAGACTATTCCAGACATTTTAGGCTGGTCCAGGAACGTTTTAAAAAATCTTGGCCCCAACCCTTGAAAGAAGATATCTGATATTCCTTGTGTGTGTTTGTGTGTGTTGGGGTGTGTGTGTGCACACCTTTCTTCCATTCTGTCATTTATTCTTTCTTGTTCTGTTGCGTTTATTAGATCTTACTCTGCTTTTCCTCCCAAAAAAACTCACTCACAGCTTATAAAGAGAGTTACAAGCAAGGGAGTTATCTGTCTTTGGCACTGACAGGATAATGAAGTTACCGTTCAAAAGCAGAATAACATAACAAGCTCCCTTATTTTGAGTTGGACTCTTGGCCTGTCTCGGCCAGAATTCCTGACACTGGTTGTCAGCTCCTGTCCAAGATTTCATGCAGATTCCTCCCCACCCCCTGCGCTACCCAGAGATGCTGGACTGGAGATTTTCTGAACATAAAGCAGGTAGCTTGCCACAAATCTATGGCCCCTCCCAACATTCCCCCTAAGGCCCCGGTCCCATGTCCCTTTAAAAGCAGCTTAAATTACCAGATAACCTGTGTCTAAAAATGCCGTCCCCACGGCCACCGAGCTTTTTGGAAAAAAAGAAAGAAGAAAACCCAGTAATGATCCCTTAAGCAAGGTTTCTGTGACTCACCCAAGAGGTAGGGAAATTTTTGCCTAGCTTTGAAAATCCAGCTTTTAAGGAGGCAGGCGCTGTGAGACCACACAGGTGATCCGGGTTTCTTTTTCTTTCTTTTTTCATAGCACCGACCAGCTGTTCATGGGGCCAATGGGCTATGTTTTTTTAAATTGCTTTTCACCGTTGGAGAAACAGTAATCTCTATCCGGTCCTATAAGTTTTCCTTTCCCCCAGCCATGTGGTCCGTTTTTTTCAAATTCTATCGCCACCTGCTGGCCAAGGGGGCTGAACTGCACTTTAAAATAAAATAAGAAAACAGCTTTTCACGTGGGAACTCTTGTCCCACATTTAAATCACGTGATGGGACGAAGAGGAAAAGCCGGACCTTCAGAAGATCAGGATCAAAACCCAGGTGTGACCACGGCCTAAGGTGCATGGCTGCAGAGGTGTGCGGGTCTGCATTTGTACCGTGCGCCAGCAGCTCCACCCATTTGGTTTTGGTTGCATCTGGAACCCAGTCCTGGTGGAAAATCAGAGGGAACATTGACCCCTTCCTAAGTTTCTGATTGGGAATGCAGTTACTTTATTCGTGTAATTGACAGTTAAAAGCTCTGGGGTCTTTTGTTGGAGAATTCTGGTGAATTTCTCCAAATTTTGATAGTAACAACACCAGGCACCATGTTTTAAATGAATGGGCAACCTTTGAGGACATCCCAGAGTAGTAGAAAGAAAGGTTTCATAGAGCCCCGGAAACTACAGGCTGGTTAGTCTAACTTCTGTTCCAGGGAAGATTGTGGAAAAACCTTATCTAAGATAAAATCTTAAAACATATAGAACATGCAGGAGAACCAGTGGATATTGGATTTTCAGAAGGCGCCTGACACCATCCCTCACTCTGGAGGCCAGCAGATCCTGGCTGAGGGGACAATCAAAACAGTGCTGGATGAACAACCTTGACAATGACATGAAGTTCTCCCAGATTCACCTGGAACAAGCCTGTGACTGTGCAAAGAGAAGGACAAAAACCAGAAATAGTGGACCCTGCTACCAAGTGGGATAGACAAGAAGGAGGAGGAGGAGGAGGAGGAGGAGGTTTTACATGGTTCTTTACCAAAGTCTGCTGAGAAAACTTCTGTCAGGGGATACCAGAACCAGGGGTCATCCACTCAAATTGAGGGCTGGGAGAGTAAGGACAGGCAAAAGAAAATATTTATTCCACCACCAGAGTGTTGTTACACTGTGAGACTCCTTGCTACAGGATGTGGTGATGGCACCAGGCCTGAAAAGGGGATTGGACAGAATTCTGGAGGAAGCTGGAAGCCATGAACAGGATACGTGCTCTCTCCATGCTTAAAAGGAAGGTACAGTGATCCCCCGCCTATTGCGGAGATTAGGGACCTGACCTGATGCACGATAATTGAAAATCCGTGATAAGTGGATGCAGGTCGAGTCAGGCCTGGGGAGGGCCTAGCTGGGAGCTCTTGTATTTACTCCCAGCCTGGCCCTACTCTGCACGGGCCTGTGACAGCCTTCCCAGGCCTTCTGGAGACCCCAAAAGGGCCTCCCTGCGAACCAGAAGTGACTTCCGGTAAACCGGAAATCATTTCTGAGGCCTCCGACAGGCCTGTTCGGGGCAGCTCCAGTCCTGGGGCAAGTATGGGAGGCTTGAAACAGGACTCCCCCCTTACCCTAGGGGGCCTTTTTCATATACTGTGGTCCCGCGATATAGCAGGATCGCAGTATATGAACCGCAAAAGGGTGGGGGACCACTGTACCTCAAAGTGCCAGACATAGGGGAGTGGCACCAGATAAGCTGTTGTCTCATGTGCTCCTCAGAGACATCTGGTGGGGCCAATGTCATGTCATGTGGTTTTAACAGTGTTTAGGGTGTTTATAGGTTTGTCTGTGATTATTTATTGTATTTTATTGGCTTTGTAGCCTTTTTTGTTGTAAGCCGCTTAGAGTACCCTGTAGATAAGCGGGATATAAATATAATAAATAAATAAATAAATAAATATAGCAAGCTGGCCTGATTCAGCAGGGCTTCTTCTTAGGGCCTTTTCACACAATCCCTAAAATCCACGGCAAATGGCTCCCAGATCCGGAGATTAAAATTGTTTCCCCACCAGCTCTGGAGTTTACAAAAAATTAAGTGCGACCACGCCCACCTAAGCGCGTCCCAGTGCACTTTTCAAGTACCTGCTCTCCGGGGGTGAAAAATTCCTGATGTGGATGTAATGTAGTGAGTGCCGGGCTCTCCTCGCTTCTGTTTCTTGTTGTTTTGCCCCCCCGCCCCTTTAAGAGATACTAAGAGACTGGAATGCTGCCGGGAGCAGAGCGAGACGGCAGAACGGAGGTGAGCCGGCATTCTTTTCTTCCTTTTTTTCTCCCTCCCCTCACACAGACAGCAGACAGGAGTGCGGAGCGGGTGGGAACACAGGAACAGCGACAAAACCCCAAGATCTCTGGTCCAAATTTAAGTGGCCAGCGGATCTTAGGGGTCGTGTGAAAAGGCAGTTAGGCTCTTATGTGCTGGTAGAGCTAGACTTGTTACAGAACTGAGAAAAAAAAACTTGAGCTCTCAGAAAAGGTAAGGACTGTTGAGATAAAAATGCTGCTATCTACTGATAGACTGCCAGGCCTTGCCCGGTGGAGCCACTGAAGCTCAACGACTCTGATTACTTTTGTAGTTTTGATAGCCCTATCGTTCAGTTTCCTGTTGAAATTAATTTCCCTGTCTTGCTGGGTGAAGAGGAGGAGAAGGCTGTGAATCAATTAAACCCACCCACCCCCAACTGTCCTGGAAGGTCAACAAGAATTGCATTGCAACTCAGAAAATCCCCGTCTAACATGTTCCCACGTTGGTGGAAGGAAGGGAAAGCAGCGTCCTGAAACTAAGAAAGGTTTGGATGAAAGGGGAGATCACAGGAATTTAGTCACTCAGTATGGGTAATAAATAACCCTGTGTATGGAAGTGAGAGGGGGAAGAGGCGGGAGTGATGTCTGTCTTATTCTCCCTCTGAACTCCACCCAAACAAAGGGCCTAATTGTTATAGCTGCAAAAGTGATGTAAGAAACATGATCGGCCCCTACTGCGACGGGTGTAAAATCTCCACAGGCAAGCGCTGGATAGATCCAAGGCCAAAGTTAAAGACAGATCAGATAAATGGAATCTGAAAGAAAAGCAGGATCTTTGGGAGAAGCAGCCCGAGTGCACGACAAATTTGCACAGAAAATAAGTGATATAAAAAGGATGACCCAACCACATCAGAGAGGTCAAGCAGCAATCTGGGAGGCTTAATATTTCATAGAACAGGGGTCCTCAACGTAAGGCCCCGGGGCCGGATGCGCCCCCCCCAGGTCCTGAATCCGGCCCCTGGGACCAATTGCAACCCCCCACCTACCCCCTGTTTTGTGAGCAAGCCAGCCTCCGCAGCTGCTTTTGGACTGTGATCCCGCCCCCAGTGGTGTCTGGGTGGTGGTGGACCGGCCCGCTGTTTGAAAACCCCTGTCATAGAATCATAGAATCATAGAGTTGGAAGAGACCTCCAGGGCCATCCAGTCCAACCCCCTGCCATGCAGGAACTCCCATCACAGGACTCCTGACAGATGGCCATCCAGCCTCTGCTTAAAAACCTCCAAAGAAGGAGACTCCACCTACACCCTCCTTTGTGGCAGCATACTCCAATGCCGAACAGAATCTCTTTTTCTGCAGTCTGAAACCATTGCCCCGAGTCCTACTCTGTGAGTCACAGAATCATAGAATCAAAATTTTGGAAGAAACCTCAAGGGCTTTCCAGTCCAACCCCTTGCCATGCAGGGACCCCTGTCAAAGTACAGTACTCAAAGTTCATAGAGGGGAGGTGGCCTCATGGTGCCGTCTAAAAGTTTAATGATGTTTATTTCAAGGGCTCTTAATTTGCTACTCTGGAGGGAAAATACCATGCCAAGAATTTTGTAGAGAATCTGGGCCATTTTGCAGCTGAAAACAAAGCAAAGCCTATTTCACCTCCAAAATTCAGTTTTCTTTATTTGTTGCTAGCAGTTTTCTCTGAAAACAGAACTTGTCTTGCCTGAAATAGGTTAGAGACTTGAATGTAATGCCCTTTGCACTACGCACATGATCTATGGCAGTGGTGGCCAAACTTCGGCCCTCCATATATTTTAAGACCACAATTCCCAGAATCCTAAGCCTGTGATGCCAATGACAAAGGACTGTGGGAGTTGTGGTCCAAAACATCTTGAGGGCCGAATTTTGGGCAACAATGGTCTATGGAATCAATTCACTCTAGTAATCTGGAAGCTGAGTCATGGTAACTGGATTTCTTTTCTTGTGAGATCAAAACATTCCGCATTAATGTCCAAGCAGCTTTGTCAGTTCAGTTTCGATCTCACAAGACAAATGAGCCCAGTTGCCATGACTCTACTTCCAAATAACCTCACCTGGAGGCCTGAGAATCTTCACAGGCATATTTCACTCTGGTAAAGCAGAGCAAACAGCTTGGCTTCCAATGAATCGGTTTCACCAAGAAAAGCTGTGCATGAAATAAACATCTCTACTTCTCAAAGACATCACCGTATTTCAAGAAAAAGGCAAATCACTAATAAAAGGCACGGAAGGCTTAAGGACTGCAAATATTACATTTTCAGTCAAGCGTAACTTTTAGCTACAGGCATTAAGGATTAAGAAATGTTCGATTCCTAACCGTCTACTTAGTTCCAAGATCCATCTAGTCTTCTCTAGTCCCATCTCCTTCTCCGGATATCCTGGAAGGCTCCTAGACTCTGAGCAATGAGATAAAGCCACAGGGACTAGGCCATTCAGGTCACCAAAGACCAATCAGACCAGTAGACTAGCAACATCCTCGGGCTTCTTCTTCTCTCTCCCCCCCCCCCACCAATTAGTTTGCCAGAAGTTGCCTGGTTCCAAAGAATGGCTATGCTTCTCCAGATCTCTAGCTCAGGCTTTAAATCTTTAGGGTGAGGAGCACTAAGGAATATGTCTGTGAAGATTCTCAGTCATCCAGGTGAGTTTGTCATCAGACTGACAAAGCTGTTTGGATGAGCAGCGAAACGTTTCTATCTCTCCAGAAAAAAGAAGTCCAGTAGCCATGACTCAACTTCCAGAGCACTAAGGAAGTTATTAAGATTGCCAATGACAAAGTCTCACAGTCCTTGGTCGTTGGCAATCAAGGTTCGGAATTCTGGGAGTTGTGGTCCAAAACATCTGGGGTGCTGAAGGTTCGCTACCACTGGGGCATCCCTCCCTCCCTCTCACGTCCAGATAGTAGCCAAGGCTCAACAGCTCAGCTGAAAAGGATTAGTGTAACACACATTCTATTTGTTTGGAAGGTAATACCGAATACCCACTGTATATCCATCTCACTGTCTCGCACAGACACACATCATCATATTAGACCTGCAGAGCTGGAAGGGGACTCTCTGAATCATCAAGTTCAGCCCCTGTCAAGGAGGCACAGTGGAGAACTGAACTCTCGACCTCTCGCTCCGCAGCCAGATGCCTAAACCACTGAGCTATGCAGCAGTTAGTCATAGAATCATAGAGTTGGAAAAAACCTCAAAGGCCATCTGGTCCAACCCCCTGCCATGCAGGAACCCCCATCACAGGACTCCTGACAGATGGTTTGCAGTCAAAAACAGGGATGGAATTTTAGGATTTGGGGACTACAAATCTCATAATTCTCCATTCTGGGAGATAGGAATCTTACAGATACCTAAATGTGGGAGAAAGGCCTTGCCAAGAAGGTTTTGAGGGTTAACTAGGCCAAACTCTGTCCAAGGTTCCTGTTCTGCCCCAGTGTGGCTTGGGAACTGTAGTCCAAGAAACGCAGAAATCCCATGCCCTTTTAACCACACAGGGTCCAATCCCCATGACATCACACGGACACAAATTTCAGTTTTGGATCTGAAATTTCAGGGAAACGGAAAACTGGCAACCTTAGCTTGTACTAATTCTCCTAACTTTTGCCCTATCTGAGTGTACTATACTAGGACCAGCCTCCTGAAACACTCAATGTAAACCAAAAACCTTTGGAAGGGCAACGGGGCTACAAATACATCAGTAATCTCTAACACTGAGACCGTTTTAAGCAAGTGATCCAAGTGGTATACATTCATGCCAGGAATGCTCACAATAGACCAGTCCTGGTTCCTTCCTGAGATGCAAAAGGAGGCAGAGCGATGGACCTAACAGCGGCAAATTAGGTCAGAGTACAGTACAGCCAAGATTTAATTGCGATCTTTGTCAATGTGAACTCTGTGATGGACCAGCTGTTTTCAGCAATATTCATTACGTGCAGTCTCACTAAGAAGTTTTATATGTGTTCTAGATCTTTAATTTGTTTTCATGGCAATGCAATCTTGAGTGTAGGTTTGTATATAAGTTTTTAAAAACTTTAAACTGTGACATTAGAAAGGTGTACATTGATGCATTTCATTTCTAGCTGTCAAGTATTAGCAGAAACACAAGTTTTCTGCATCGTAGATCATCACAACGTTTTTTTACACTGAGGTTTCCCAGGCTTTCCAAGGTTGCTTTGACATAAAACACCCTGAATTATGGTTCAGTGTGCTGTTTTTGATGTTGTGTGAGACCTCATTCCCACTCAGCCACACCCTTGCAAAGTGAAGTGGAAGCAGTCGTGTCCAATTTTACTTCTCTGGTGATTTGTTTTTGTTCTTAGTCCAAGTTTGGGTGGGTGGATGGCCTTCGACTACACTTTGGTTGGTTGAAACATAATTTATGCACCATCTAATTGAGCCCAAATTATGGCCAGACTTCCCCAAGTGAATGGCTCTTGACTGCGTTCTTAAAATGCACTGTTATACCTTACTGCATATAATGTGTATTGGTGCTGTGTAATGTATATATTTTTAGCATTGTATTCACTGATCCTTTTAGTACTGTCTCCTCATTGTTACTAATTTAAATATTGTCTTTCAATTGGTGTAAGTTGCCTCAGGTCCTTTTTAAGGAGAAAGATGAGTTTAAACATTTTAAATAAAACAAATAAATGAAATAAGAACTGGTCACTAATGGAATAGGTTGCTTTGACAGGTGATGTTCTCTCTCTTTATTTAGGACTGGCCTAAGCACATCCAATCTCGCCTGATTTCGGAAGCTAAGCAGGGTCGGCCCTGGCTAGTACTTGGATAGGAGACCACCAGGGAATACCAGGTGCTGTAGGCGCCCGGAGTAGGAACTGGCAAGCCACTCCAGTATTCCTGCGAAGAAAACTCCATGGATGTGGAATCACGAAGGGTCGGCCACAACTATAATGACACAACACACACACAAACACACACACACACAAACCGGTCCTTGTACCTGATGCCCTGAGTGTAACCGATTTCGCCAGCTAAGCAGGCTCGGGCCTGTCTACTACGTGGATGGGCAACAACCAGGGAATACCGGACGTTGGGTGGGTGGGTTCAAGTCCAAGTCATGGGAGGGGGGAACCACCCCAGATGAGTCTGAATTGCGTCTCCAATGTGACTTAATTCTGACGTGATAGCGTGCCATGCTATTTGAGTCCCTATACTTAGTTAAAGGTTCCATACAACTCCCACTCTTAACATTTTTGGTGTGTGTAACGAAATGGAGTTATGGCTTCATGAACAGAAAAAGGATTAAGATATTTGTAACTGGTTACTCCACAGGTAAAGCAGATACTGATAAAGAAATGGGGATTATTTACTTTTGGGGAATAACACAGATTTTCCAGGCAAGGTCCCATTTGCTTTGGGGTGGACTGATTCACACCGTTACATTCCTGAGTCCTGACATTTCATCCTGACTTACTGACATTCATTATCTGCGGCGGATTGTGCTCCATGGCATAGAACATTGTGCGGTGGGTTGGGGGAGGAGAGGGCCCCATCCCAATACAATTCCCCAAAGAGAAGATCACGTATGGCAACACGATCTCTCTTGTGCAAAGCCCGAGCAAACTATGGCTATGCAATATCTGAAATCCATTGCTTCCTTGCCGTGAGCGAGTACATCTCTCACGCTGTCTATTCGAGCTGCAGCACTCACCATAATAAGTTATTAGGATTTCGATTTGCACAAGCCACTCCTGCAGCCAGGGTCAATTGTCTGAAACCTCGGCTGACCAGTGTTATTATTTTTTAATACATTCTGTTTAGCAAACCACACAGAGCCCGCGACGGCATCTGCTGACAGTCACATGGAGTGACAACGTACTGACACTATGGGGACAAAGTGGCCTATCTAGATTTGCTGGAAGGGGGCTCTTTCACATCGACACATTTCATTTATGCTGTCACTTCATTAATAAGATACGGTGCCTTTGTTCAGCATATTCTCCTACTTCCAAGGAGTCATCAAGGGAACTTAGTGTAACGGACAGCTAGCAACTCTCTTAAGGTCAGTGGAGAAAACGCAAGAAAAGAAGGGCTGTCTTTTAAAACAGAGGGATAATTATAATTATCTTATCCAATTAAATATCCACCATATGTCTTTGAACTTGCGAATATTGTTTCCAAAATATCCAACGAATTCCCAAATTCATATGGCTATTAAAATCCATTGCCCCTCCTCGCACATTTATGAAAAGGCTTATGATATTATATTATGATATAATATCAGCGTAACAGATCAAGACTGAAATCATATTTGTCTTCATTATCTGATCATGTTCATCACCGCCCTCTCAATTTGTCTTCTTTCAAGGAAAAATTCCTTGGCCCTATATAATCCAAATCATTTTTTTTTTTATTTTCAGTGCTGTATATCAATAACTGACTGATGAGTCAACAGTTATAGGAACCCTACTGATTCCATGGATCAACGCTGATTAGGACCAGCAGTTGGATTGAGAATGATGATACGCCCAGTGGACAAACAGTTAATGTTACACTTATTTTGATTCATGCACACACACACACACCAGCTTATCCTACCATTAGGAACAGTAAAATGGCCACTTCAGACAACAGGTTTGAAACCTCATGAAAGGGCAGGAAAATATTCATTCTTTCTAACATGTGGAACCACTGGGCTGAGCCCTGGTTATAGACTTCTAGTTCCATTCTTTCAGTGGGGAATGAAGAGTCATTAGTGAGTTTTGGAGGTAGCCATAATCAGAGATGTCATACAGAGAAAAATCTTCCTCCTCTGTAGAGGATTATTTTCAGATACAGTGGAACCTTGTACAAAGGAATTAATCCGTTCCAAATGAAATTTTGTTAAGCAAATTTTCCATTGTACAAACATCCCATAGGAATGCATTGAAAAGAGAGTAACCCCTAATCACAACCATTTTTATGTTTTACAGATTCGCCCCATAGACAATTCTGTTAAGCAAATTTCCCCTATCTCCGAAATTTTTATGTTGTCCAGATTTTATGTTATACAAATTGTTTGTTATATGAGGGTCCACGTACTTACTTACCTACTTACTTAAACGTAAAGGTTCCCCCCGCACATGCATGCTATTTATGTCTGACTCTAAGGGCGATGCTCATCTCTGTTTTCAAGCCACAGAGCCAGTGTTGTGCAAGTCCATGGCCACGTGGCTGGCATGGCTCAATGTATTTCTGGAACACTGTTTACCTTCCCGCTTTTTACGGTGGTACCTGTTTAGCTAATTGCATTTTACATCCTTTTGAACTGCTAGGTTGGCAGAAGCTGGGGTTAACCACGGGAGCTTGGTACACCACATGGCACCCAGGATTCGAACTGCCAAGCTGCTGACTTTGCAGCCGACTGGATTAGGATAAAATAATAATAATTTAAGGGTGGTTCAAGAGAGGAGAATGTATGCTCACCAAGATCAGGTCAACATCCAACCCCCATCACACATTGGACAATTCCAACTGCAAATGGCATCCCACCAGCGTCCCTTTCACCACGGGTAACTGGTTGCAATTTGCAACTGACAGAGCACTCTCTCAGTGTAGAAGTCACTGGAACAAATTTTATTCTCCAATATGTGGATGCTGGGTCACTCTAGGTCAATAATGCCTATGAAGCTGGCAAGTGGGAGCATGGAACAGGTTGCCTCCACCCCGGGCAGTACCCTCATTCAATTTTATCTCCATGGATTTGACTGCCCCCATCTCTCTGTCTGAATAAGCAAAATGGCTGTCAGTTTAAAAATGCAGAGCTGAGCTTTCAAATTGCCAACCTTCCTTATTTCACAGCGATAATATTTTAAAAAGCAAACAGGGCAGCAGCTTCTCATAACATTTTACTAATCTGTTTTGGTTTACTGTTTCGCACCATTTCCTAATTTCTATTAATGCCTCGCACTCTTTTTATAACACCACAGAGGATAAAAATTAGACCTGCCGCTTGCTGGTCAGGGTGTGGTGATATGGCAATACTCTGTTTCGACTACAGAATAACAGTGCTTACACAAAAAGGGACTTCTCTACTGTGCTCACGACCTGGGGTTCGATCCCAGGTAACAGGCTCATGGTTGACTCAGCCTTCCATCCTTCCGAGGTCAGTAAAATGAGTACAGTGGACCCTTGTATAACAAACGTTTTGGATAACATAACATTTGCACAACATAAAAAATTCCGGAGATAGGGGAAATTTGCTTAACATAATTGCCTATGGGGCAAATCTGTACAACATAAAAATGGGATCACTCTGCTTTCAATGCATTCCTATGGGAATTTTTATAAAGGAAAATTTGCTTAACATAATTTCATTTGGAATGAATTAATTCCTTTATACAAGGTACCACTGTACCTAGCTTGCTAAGGGAGCAAAGTGTAGCCTGCATACTGTAATTAAACTGTAAAACCGCCCAGAGACGACTAGAAGCCAACACCATAACCTGTGCTGGCCAGGATTTCTGGGAATTGTAGTACAGCAACATCTGGGGATCCAAGCTTGGACTACTGCTCTAGAGGGAACCTTGACTTGGAGGGCACTTGTTCTAATGGCTTTTCACACCTTGTAATGATCCATGATATATGGCTGCTTCAGAGCAGAAGTACTTCTGTACTCATCTCAAAAATGCCTTTACCAATTGGAAATGGTTTCCCATAGTCTGTAACAGCAGCTTTCCCCTAGAATGCAGGCAATGCATTGGGAAAACCAAATGTCATGGTGCAAACCACTTTTTCTAGAACAATCAATTGCTTTTCATGATTCACGCAGTCAAGGTTCACTGTAACCTTTAAATCACAGGCTGATTTTCTTGTCTATAAAACAGTGAAGAAAACCACAATTCGAACTGTTATACCCTTAATCCCCAGTAATGCTTGTGTGTGTGTGTGTGTGTGTGTGTGTGTGTGTGTGTGTGTGTGTGT
>JAHTLZ010000007.1:47111337-47121396 GCA_023846285.1 Phrynocephalus versicolor | reverse complement strand
GACGTGTGTGGCAAAATTAAGCCAATAGGATTAGCCATAAATTGCAGAGCCAGGGGCAAATGGTGTGGTGCTGAGAAAATACAGTGGATTTCTTGTTGAATGCACCACTGACCTACCAGTAAAATCCACAAAATTCCACAATAATATAGTGTTTTGCTCATGTCTCAGCTTGTTCCCATAATTCATGTAGGCAGAGGTTTTCCGATGAGCATACCTCCAGTTGATTGCTGTTGGAAGGGGTCGACCGAGGACAGTAGCAGCTGTGATCTTCATGGCAAAGCACCAAACACCCAGCAAGGCTAACAGCAGGCAAGCTTGCCCCATGCCTCTTCAAACGTTTGAGAGGAACAAAGCCCTGACTTTCAGTAAAAGACAGCATACAACTTCCTCTGACTAGTGTGGTCTCCATTCTAGAGGCTGCCACTGGGGAGGAGCTTGGGAGAAGTATTAGACATGGGTTCAAACTTGAGTCTATGCCTTATCCAAGCCTACAGATGTTTCTGTACTATTCCAAACAGGCCACGAGACTCCACGGCTCACCACTCTTGTGGGCCATATGACCTGGCTGCCTGCATAGTGAAACCGGAGATCTAAACTTCTCAAACAGATTCAGCAGGTGATATTTGCATTGCCCTAGACATGATGGAGATGTGTAATCTCCGGGCTTAAAACCGGGGTACTTCACGGGCCAGATGCAGGGGAGTGGTATCAGGAGACAGATATCTAATCTCGTGTGCTCCCAGAGGCATTTGGTGGGGCCACTGTGAGATACAGGAAGCTGGACTCGATGGGCCTTTGGCTTGATCCAGCATGGCTCTTCTTATGTTCTTATGTTTTAACACAAACCCATATGCAATCAATGAAGACATGATTATGGTGGCATCACCACCTGAGATCCTTGGGCCACTCTAGTAGAGGAGCATAACGAAGCACAGTGTAATGAGTCAGACCCTCAATCCATCTAGACTAGTACTGTAAACTCTGGTTAGTAACAGCTTTCTAGGCACGATTTCTTCCTAACCTTAACTGGTCTAAGTACTAACTGAACAATGCCCTCCTGAACTTGAAAAATCAGGTAAGGATCTATTCCTCCCCGTAAGAGACAAAAAAAAGTTGCACTGCTCCAAAGACGGAGGGAATGAAGGCATATTCCTGGTGATTGTGAGATGTGTGTCTTGTTTCTCTTTTTCTGGAGATGTTCTGAACAGGCCCCAGCAGTTGAGTGTAACTACTTTTGCTCTTCATCTTATGTCACTCTGAGATATTGCAGGAAATTAAAACCCATCCAAGAACTAGCCCTGAAAATGTCTTGTTACAACAATTCAATGTCTTGAATTGTTGCCAACATGCATATATGTTACACAACTCACACATAAATTGAGAGCTCTGAAACATTATTCAAAAAAGGAACACATTTCCTGTAAAAATGAGTAACATATTCCTCATTAAGGATGACTCGTGATGCCATAAAGCAACATCTTTCTTCGAAAAGAAAACCAAACGAAACCCCACACCCTACAAATGATAACACCTAGTAACACTCTTGTAATAATGGATGAATATTATGCATTAAATAGACTTGTAATGTGTGCATCGTACTCATCCGATTGAAAAAAAGGCTCCATACTTCCCATCATTATTAAAAGGTAAAACACATTATAAGCAATTTTGTAACTTCTAAGCCAGGCATGTCCAAACTTTGGCCCTCCAGATGTTTTGGACCACAGCCCCCAGAATTCCAAGTCTGTATTTCCAATGGCAAAGGGAGTTGTGGTCCAAAACATCTGGAGGGCCGAAGTTTGGACATGCCTGTTCTAAGCCCTTATGGAACCAGTGAGGGCCACCACCACCATCCGGCCACAACAGTTGGTCCTCCATCTCTCAGAGAGTCAAGGCCTTGGATTTGAGGAGGTAGAGAGAGGGGAGGCTCACAGTTGGGTCAACGCTGTGGACTGGGAGATATGTGAGACCCAAGAGGTGGCGCCACTACAAGAGAGGATGAAGGCTGGATGGGAGAAAGTGTGTAGGTGGGATCCTGAGACCAGCTAATGAGTTAAGCTGCTGATGCTGCCAGAGGAAGCTGCCTGGGTCTGTCAGGACTAAGCCAGGCACCGAGAAGCTCAGAGGCTCAAGAATCAGAGTTGAGCATGCCACTAGCAGCTGCCTGGCCAGAGACATCCCAGAGTCAGCCTCCCTCCTGGTCCTGAGAAGGCCAGCCTCCTTGTTCTCCTCACCTTACACCCCACTATGCAGAAGATGCCAGCCAGGTGTGAAAAGAGTTTCATCCACATCTCTCGGGAGCATGATCACACCTACGGGCCAGCAGCTGCCAACAGAGTCTTTGCCATCCACTTCTAGGGACGTTCATCACATGCATCAAGCACCTTGCTAAGGCACCCTGTCGCTAGCCCTGGACCTGGCAAAGGAGGTGGTGATCCATTCCTCCCAGTAAGAGACAAAAAAGGGGGCACTGTGCCAAAGACTGAGGGAATGAAGTCAACTCTGTGGCACCTTGAGTTACTCGTTTTAAGTCAATGCAGTGGTTCTCAACCTGTGGGTCCCCAGATGTTCCTGGACTGCAACTCCCAGAAATCCTGGCCAGCTCAGCCAGTGATGAAGACTTCTGGGAGCTGCAGTCCAGGAACATCTGGGGACCCACAGGTTGAGAATCACTGTGTTAATGGAACTGTTCTCCCTTTAAAAGTTCTGTTGCTGAGCCTTGTGTCATAGGGGTAAAACTGCTGTACTGCAGGCAAACTTTGCCCACGAGCCGGGGTTCAATCAGAGGTAGAAGGCTTGAGGTTCACTCAGCCTTCCATTCTTTCAATTGAATGGGGTGGCAATCTGTAGTCCGAGTATAATTAACTTGTAAAGTGCTTTAAGTGCTAATATGTTGGTATGTAAGGAGAATGCTTTGTTTTGTTCCAGCAATGATGTCATGGAAAGAGGTATGGGAGTCACTCACATCCCTTACTTCCACATTCTAAAAATATTGTGGTTAGTTTGAGCAATATGGACCTTCATTTTTTTTTTAAAAAAACAAGTCAACCGTGCATCTTTTTTGACAATGTATATTCTCTGGCAGTAATGACATATTTGGTGAGCCATGTTTAATTGTCTGCATTACATGGGGATAATAAATGCATTTCATCAATATTGGAGGCTTGCAAGTGCCTTTCTAGATGAGCCAATGAATTAACGTCATCCCTTCCCAAATCATGAGCTATCCTAAGGCAATAGGTTGGCCTGGGGAGTAAATCCGAATGACTAAATAAAATTAAGTCGCAAGTACCAATTCATGAAAACGAGCTGAGCCGTAGGAATAAATCAAAATTACTTCTAAGAATAAATCACTTTCCCAAAGCCAGTCCTACTTTTCCTTGGCAGGGACCATCTCAATTGCACTGTAAATGCCAGCTCATGAAAACAAAAGTAGTCCCAAGAACAGAAGAACAAGAGGATGTGCACTTTCCACAGACAAACACTGTGTATCACCTATTTCGTTTTTGAGGACGAATAAAAAACAAAGGAGGACATAAGGGCTACACTGATTCATTTCAGTATGAAGTCTCATGGACTCCAACATAAGAACATAAGAACATAAGAAGAGCCATGATGGATCAGGCCAAAGGCCCATCTAGCCCAGCTTCCTGTATCTCACAGTGGCCCCACCAGATGCATCTGGGAGCGCATGAGATTAGCTATCTGTCTCCTGATACCACTCCCCTGTATCTAGCTCTTGAAGTACTCTGGTTTTAAGCTTGGAGATTACACATCTCCATCATGGTTTGTAACCCGTGATGGACTTTTCCTCCAGGAATCTGTCCAATCCCCTTCTGAAGGCATCCAGGCCAGATGCCATCATCACATCCTGTGGCAGGGAATTCCACGGACTAACAGTATGCTGGGTTGTCTTTTGTCTCCTCTCACTCGCCCAACCCTCAGTTTGACCGGATGTCCTGTAGTTCTGGTGTTTTGTGAGAGGGAGAAGAGTGTCCTCTATCCACTTTAATCATGCCCTACATTATTTTGTACATCTCAACCCACTTCAGAATGAGATTTCTCTCACCAAGAGAGCAAGTCTGAGGATCTGTACAAAGTAAGCCAGTAAAGCTTAATGGAATCAAATGCAAATGGTGGGAAACGACACTCGTTTCTTTGGAACCGCATTTAAGGATTAGAAGCATAGCTGTGGATCGCATCTTTATATACAAACAGGGATTCAGGGATGCACTCTTTGCTGCTCAGTGGGAGAGAACCACTCTGTCTTGCACAAGAGAGAGTTTGCCAAGAAGAGAAAATGAAAGCTCTACTTATCTCACGTTTAGCTGGAGCTGAAGTATCTCATGGGACTAGGAAAAAAAACCCTTACTATGGTGTCTCATCAATTCAAAACAGTCTAAGTCTATGAAAACAAGGGATTTAGCAGGGATCCTTCACAGCTACAGTTCTAGACAGGAGGCTGTGCATGGTCAACACCAGAACGTCCAGATGGCTTGCTTATTTTACCTGCTCTCCGGAGGTGAAAATTCCTGATGCGGATATAACGCAGTGACTGCCGGGCTCTCCTTGCTTCTGTTTGTTCTTTTTTTGCCCCCCGCCCCTTTAAGAGATCTGAATGCAGTGCCGGGACGGCAGAACGGAGGTGAGCGGCATTCTTTTCTTCCTTTTTTTCTCCCTCCCCTCACGCAGCCAGCAGCCAGGAGTGCGGAGGGGGTGGGAACGCAGGAACAGCGACAAACCCCTAAGATCTCTGGTCTGAATTTAAGTGGCCAGCGGATCTTAGGGGTCGTGTGAAAAGGCTCTTAGATAGACATGCTGGTGGCCCCTCAGTTGACTGGATGAAAAGAAGAACAAGAGTATTCCTGTAGTGTTACAAGTAACCTGGAAGAAAGTATGGAATTTGGGTCCAGATTTCCATACAAGTCCCACCTGCTGCTCTTTCAACTTCCACGGGATTGTTAAAGGTAGGAGAGATTGGTCACCTTACCTCCCTCTTTCTAGTTTTAATAGGGAATTAGACAGTTACTTCACGTCCTTCCTCGTTCCGAGATTATGTTCGTTTCATGATAACGTTGTTCACGGTCATGTGGTCTTGTCCCGGTTCTGTCCCTGTTTCCATTTACCCAGGGGCATGATTGATGGTATCGTGACAACTGTTACTTCACGTCCTTGTTTTGTGACAATTACTAAATTTTCCTGGCTTCGTTTACCCTTTTTTGTTTTGACCCAGGCTTCCGTTTTTCAATATTTTGAATCTCCGCAAGTTTGCCTTTCATGCGTTAAGCGGCAAAACTCCCGGTTTCATGCCTTCTTCCCTCTCTGTGATGCATTGTTTATGCCACTAGGATTGTATTAGAGAATGCAACTTTGCACTCCTGCCACTAAATGGAGAATGTGCATATTGTGTGACGAGCCTTACTTCACGGGCTCTCATCTCGAAACAAGAACCGAGACAAGAGGATTCCTGAGGCCAGGGAGAGGTATGGCTCATCATGCTTTGTTCCCAGTTCAGGGGGCGTGGTCGGGACGAACTCCAGTCGTCACGCAATAGACATGCAGTAACATTTTTCGTACCGGTCCCAAGCGGGACGGTGAACCGTGATGAGAGGGACGTGAAGTAACCGTCTTAGGCAAAATCATGGAGGACAAGAGAAGTGGCTAATTGTCAGGACACCTATGTATTACCTCCAGCATCAAAAGCCATATGCCTCAGATCCCAAAAGCCGGAAGGCCCAATGAAATACATTTTATGAGAAAATGGTCACACATTATGCTAACAGCTAACAAGCCCAAAAATGCTAATTAAATTCTCTTTATGTTGAAAACCAGATGTTTTAATTGGCCTTTAAATGCATACTACTTTTTGATCTGGAAGTTGAGTCATGGAAACTTGAGAGATAGAAATGTTTCACTGCTCATCCAAACAGTTTCATCAGTCTGAATACAGCTAGTGCAAGTCCTCCATCTTCTAGTCAGCTATGACCTCTTGTCACCTTGGTCTGAAATAGGCACATATGCATTGCTGAACCTGAATAGGCTTGTTAGGTAGACAATAGTATCCATAGCCTTAAGCTGAACAATGGCCTAAGGTGCTCAAACCTACAAAGTATGGGTCGTTAGCCATGGCCTTGTTGGTGAAGGCTTTTTTATTTATCTGGGTATTGTTGAAAGCACACCCTGTTAAGTAGCAGATAGACTATGCCTGAGCCCCCCACCTCTGTTGAGAGAGGGGGTTTCAATGCTCACATGAATGGCTTCCCTGACTCCTCTCTCAAGCCACCTATCTTCTCTGTCTAATATGTGTACATGCGTTATGATAGTAATCACTCTACCATAATGACACCTTTTGGGTAATTCAGTGAGTTCTCAGCATCTGGCTGTGGAGGGAGTATTTGGGAGATCAATTCCCCTCTGTGCCTCCAGGGAGAAGAGCCAGTCTAGGTGGCCCTCAGCAAGCTGTACACTCCCGGACTGTTCCCAGAAGAAAGTAAACCACATCTGAGTACTCTCTACTGAAGATATAAAAGACTGAAATGGGTCACCATAAGTCAGAACTGACTTGGTGGCAGTGGCTGCTGAGAAATCTCATCTGTGATCGTATTCTTCCCCTCCGTTTTCTCCCTGTGGTTGAGTTTTGGAGAGAAGGAAATAGCTACTAGAAATTTTCAGCGGAATTTCTTATCCATTCAGCTAAAACCTATGTTTTTGCTTGCTCTTTGCCCTATTTTATAATCTCATCTCCTTAATCCCTTTTTTTAGTTTCCCTTTTTTCATCAGGTTGGGGATTTCCTTCCTTCCTTCCTTCCTTCCTTCCTTCATAAAATGAGCCATGCTGGATCAAGCCAAAGGTCCATCTAGTCCATCTTCCTGTATCTCACAGTGGTCCCACCAAATGCATCTGGGAGTGCACGAGACTAGATATCTGTCTCCTGATACCACTCCCCTGCATCTGGCCCTTGAAGTACCCTGGTTTTAAGCCTTCCTTCCTTCCTTCCTTCCTTCCAATCTAGTGGCAAACCACTCCTCTGGTGGGCCAACACCAAATAAACTCATAAACCACCCGCCTGCAAAAACTACCCAAATGAAAACATGACAAGAAAGAACGAAATTCCCAAGGGCAAACGGATACAAATAAAACTGCACAAGCGAGGAGGAACATCAAAGGGGGGGATATTTAATCCATCTCCTGGAATGAAAGGGGAAAACAGTGTTTTTATTATATACTGGTAATTTCTTGATTATTCTCTCACCTAGCCAGAGCTTTCTTTCCCTGGGCTCTCCCAAATCCAACTAACTTTTAATGTAAGAAACATTAGTCAAAATTCTCAAGGGGAGTTAAGCATCAGTTAAATTGCCAACTGATATTTTAAAAAACCCAACTTAACTGGTGACTTAATTGGCTGTAATATATTAAGCACCAAACTTTGCCATAAACACTAATTGTGTCTCATTACGTATGGAAGCAAATGAAGAGGGGACAAGAAGCATCAGAACTGGGGCAAAGTCAGGAAGAGGGCAAGAATGAGCAGAGGTCCAGCAGTTACCTTTTACATTTTTAAAGAAACAAAGACCGCTACCGCACTTCTGATTTAAAATGCCTTTTCCTTAAAAACAAGGTGCCTTAAAAATCACTGTCTGGTTTTCAAAACGATTTATCTGAAGAACCCCCTCAGCCATGCCCATTTTTGTCCGCTGTGGCACTTTTTCTTGTGACGGCCAATGGGTGTGGTGTTTTTTTTTACATCGTTTCCCTGCATCTCCCTTTTAAGCGATTTGACTGAATTTGCAGACGTACTAAGTTGCTCCCCCCCTTGCCCCCTGTTCTTAGCCTTTTTGCTTTCAGAAAACACAGAAAGCAGAATCCTACCGCCGTGCCAGGACTTTTACCAACTTCGTTGCGCAAAAGTTTCAGCTCGTTGTCACTTAATTTCCTTTTCCTGGTTCTTTAAAACCAAGTTTTAAAGCGGTTCAATAAAGCGAGAACTGGAAAGCCGATTGCTAGCTACCCGCTGAAGTGCGAACAGCAGAACCGCTATAACAACCACGGGACCACGGGAGGAGAAAAGGCGATCCAAAATAAGAAGTGGCTGTTCACACAACTACAGTAGCGGTTTAAAAAAAAAAGCTGTATAATGCCAGTGACTTTAACTGTTACTACATTCCTCAAGAAAAACAGGTCAGTGAGTCTACAAGCATCTTTAATGGCATCAGTCAGCAGCAGTTCTGTTAATGTTTCAGCTTCTTAAAGTTATTGCCTTGTTTGAAAGGCCGGAGGTGCCTTTGTTATTAACTAGTTTTGGTTCTGCAAATGGGGGTGCTATAGACATTTTATGGGGGGGGGCACTTATTAAAAGTGCCAGATATGCAAAGAGATGTGGCATATATAATTCTCTACATTAAGTTTATTGGGTTAAGCAAAATCACTTTATGTTTCGTTACAGAGGTAACGATCAGTTTTATTGTTTGCTTAATAAAATGGAACTTACCATGATGATCAGTAATTGAAAAATATGCTCTTTTCTTCCCCCTAAGAAAGACATGATCTTTTTCTCGTAGGACTATTCTGTTTTTAGAATTCTACTTTTAATGACAGATGTTCATTTTATGTCCTTCTGCGTCCAGAATTATTAAAAAATGTTCCGTTTTAAGAATCCCTTTTTTTCACCCAGGGTCCATAATAAAAACCAAAAAATTAAAATCATGGATTATCTCTACGCATGTCCAATTGATTTGAATGGTGACGTTCAAGAGCTTTACAACTACCACAGATGTATTCCCAGTCATCCAGGTGAGTTTATCTGGAAGTTGAGTCATGGCTACTGGACTTCTTTTTTCATGAGAGATAGAAACGTTTCGCTGCTCATCCAAACAGCTTAATCAGTCTGACTGATGAAGCTGTTTGGATGAACAGCGAAACGTTTCTATTAGAGATGGGCACAACTCAAAAAAATGGTTTTTCGTTTTTCGTTGAGGGGTCCGTTTCGGTTCGTTTTCATTTTCGTTGGGATTTCCCCGCAAATTTTTCGTTTTCGTTTTATTACCTAACGAAACCGAAAAACGAAAACGAAAATGAAAAATTTCTGTTTTGTTAGCATTCTTTTCCGTTCAATGTGTTTGCCGCAACGAAAACGAAAAACGGTAAAAAAATTTTGTTTCGTTTTCGTTTTCGTTTTGTTTTTTGAAAAATTTTCGTTTTCGTTTCGTTACCTAACGAAAACAAAAAAACGGAAACGGAAACGAAAATTTCACTGAGTCGTGCCCGTCTCTAGTTTCTATCTCTCAAAAAGAAGTCCAGTAGCCATGACTCAACTTCCAGAACTACCACAGATGGTCAGAAAAGTCAAATAAATGGCTTGTAGATCAAATCAGTGACTAATGCTGAATTGACTAAGCTGTTGGACTTTGGGGCATATTAAGAAATAGGCAAGACTCACTATTGCAAATAAAACTGGAATAGAGCAGGGAAGAGGAACATCAAACATAGGATGTGTTGAGTTAATAAAAGGAAGCCACAGCCTTTAGGCACAACTCCTGAGCAGGGCTGTTAACAACAAAACTTTCTGGAAGTGATTGCTTCCAATAAGAACTCATACAGTGAGTGAGGTAACTTGATGGCATATATAACAACACCACACTCAACTCTTACTGAAACCAGTTAAGATGAACCAGCATGAGCCACCATGGATGTCATCTTTCCCGGAAAAGATGACACCCCATCTACAACACAGAAATGAAAATGACAGGAAGCAGTAAGCAGTCTTAAAATAGGGCTTCTGACTTACAGTCAGACACCGTTCTACCTAGACCCACTCTATTGTGCTCTAGTCAGACCCCATCTGGAGTACTGTGTCCAGTTCTGTGCACTTCAATTTAAAAAGGATGTTGACAACCTCGAGCAGGACCAGAGGAGGGCGACCAGGATGGCTGAAGGTCTGGAAGAAACGTCTTACAAGGAGTGGCTTAGGGAGCTGGGAATGTTTAGCCTTACAAAAAAGAAGTTTGAGAGGGGATTTATTTATTTATTTATTTATTTATTTATTTATTTATTTATTTATT
>JAHTLZ010000007.1:47089032-47111327 GCA_023846285.1 Phrynocephalus versicolor | reverse complement strand
ATTTATTTATTTATTTATTTATTTATTTATTTATTTATTTATTTATTTATTTGATTTTATACTGCACCGTCTAACCAACGGTCACTCTACAGATTAAACTGATATGATAGCCATATTTAAATATTTGAAAGGATGTCATATTGAAGAGGGGACAGGTTTGTTTTCCATGACTTCAGAGACTAGGATTCGGAGCAACGGTTTCAAACTACAGGAAAAGAGATTGTCTTACAAGAAGTGGCTTAGGGAGCTAGGAATGTTTAGCCTTACAAAAAGAAGGCTGAGAGGGGGAAACGATAGCTATGTTTAAATATTTGAAAGGATGTCACATTGAAGAAGGGACTGGTTTATTTTCCATGGCTTCAGAGACTAGGACACGGGGCAATGGTCTCAAACTACAAGAGAAGAGATTCAATTCAAACATTAGGAAGAACTTCATGACAGTTGGAGCTGTTCGGCAGTGGAAGATGCTGCCACAAAGGAGGGTGGTGGCGTCTCCTTCTTTGGAGGTTTTTAAGCAGAGGCTGGATGGCCATCTGCGGGAGTCCTGTGATGGGGGTTCCTGCATGGCAGGGGGTTGGACTGGATGGCCCATGAGGTGTCTTCCAACTCTGTGATTCTATGACCCATTTACTTCAGCACATGGTTTAGAACATGATGTGAAGCACTTATCATTTTCTTTGTGGCAATTTGGTCAAGGGCTCCTGGTCTTCCTTCTGTGGAACACCGTGTCCCCTGATATGAGTCATGCCAACTCTGCATAGTGTCAGCACCATGGCAAAACTTTTCTTTTCTTCTAATTGTATAATGCAAAAAATGTTATGAGCTGTCATGAGTGATGCACCGCCGCCACCACCTCAATGTGTTCTTCAACTCTAGTGTCCTAGTACAACTGGGTCCTAGTTCATGCTTCCTATCTGATGCGTGCCTAGGGCTTTGCCATGACAGATGCCATGCATAACCCTGGAAGACTACAGAGAGTTGCAGAATTTGATACGAGTATTTGTGGATTCCAGTCCAAACTAGCTGGACTAGAACATCTGGGACTAATGCAGTGGTTAGGATGTAGTTGTCCATTGGATTCTCAGCCGTTCAAATGCAGTTTTCAGCTCGCAAATCATTTTACGTTACATTGAAAACAAACATTTTAGAAATAATTTGGGGATGACGTATGGTCATGCTTTCAAAGGACCTATATTCACAAAATGTTACATGAAGATACTCTTGAACTCATGCTTTTACTGAAGTATTTTTGTTGTTAACAAAATGCTGTTAGCTGCTGAATCAGGATGGAAAGGATTTAGAAGAGAACACATACAAAAGTGACATGAGCTGTAAATGGGCTTCCTTCCAGCCTTCCTACCCAGCTATAGTGGCTCAGAAGCAGCCAAACCTGTAAAAGGAAGCATCTTGATCACTGGGCTGGGGCCCCTCCCTTATGAGGAAAGGCTAAAACATTTGGGGCTCTTTAGTCTGGAAAAAAGGCGCCTGAGGGGGGATATGATTGAGACGTACAAAATAATGCAGGGCATGAGTCAAGTGGATAGAGGGACACTCTTCTCCCTCTCATAAAATACCGGAACTAGGGGACATCCACTCAAATGGAGGGCTGGGAGAGTAAGAACAGACAAAAGAATATATTTTTTTCACCCAGCGCGTTGTTAGTCTGTGGAACTTCCAGCCACAGGAGGTGGTGATAGCATCTGGCCTGGATGCCTTCAAAAGGGGATTTGACAGATTGTTGGAGGAAAAGTCCATCACAGGTTACAAACCATGATGGAGATGTGTAATCTCCAGGCTTAAAACCAGGGTCCTTCAAGGGCCAGATGCAGGGAGGTAGTATCAGGAGACAGATATCTAGTCTCATGCGCTCCCAGAGGCATCTGGTGGGGCCACTGTAAGATACAGGAAGCTGGACTAGATGGACCTTTGGCCTGATCCAGCATGGCTCTTCTTATGTTCTTATATCCACATTCTCAATGGGAAAATGTGCACTGATGGTATGGAAAAAGACAAATGAAAAGGATGCCATGAATGATATGGTATGGGATGTGTTCCCTGTGAAAGTTTTCAGGCAAAAGCAGAACATTATTTTTAAATTTAGTGCATGTTTTGGCTAATGTGGCATGTCCATTTCAATGACTCCCATAGGTAATCTAGCAACCATGTTCAGCATCACATGTGAAACTAGTTTTGGTGAAAAGCAGGACTGGAAACAGAACACAATAAAATTAAAATCATTATCGCGTTCTTGGAAATGCCAGGATACACTGTTCCCCCCCTTCTTTTTAATTGTGTTTTAATTAATTTCAACTAACAATCAGTCTTTGTAATGAGAACGAGGATTACACGGCAGAGGCTTCCCAGTTTTAGACACCCTGCAGCTATCTTGATAGGAATGGAAAGATTGCTTCCTTGAGCCCAAATAGTGTTTCTTTTCTCACATTTTGCATTCCAGTTTGCTTACAATGATAAATGATTCATCATTTTTGCATGGCTCAAAATGAAACGCCATGCAGATTTCTAACATCCTTTCAGTCGTTTGCTTTTAGGATTTGTCCCTGGGAGCTTGAAACTGGCAGGAGCCTCTCTATAGTAAATATTCCTGGAGAATATTCCACCTTCCTCCCAATAAAAATCCCCATGAATATTTTGAAGACTGAATATTCCAAAATGATGTCAAATAACAGGGAGACCCCATTCCTTGTATATAGCAAGGGAGATTTGGTGCTCCCAAGAGTCTGAACTGGGTGTATGCATTAGAAGCGGAACTTAACTCCTGAGCAATCAGGATGGCCAAAAGTCAATGTAATAAAGAATTTAAATTACTTTATGGTCCAGCGGGTAACACTTCCAAGTTACTACCAAGTACAGTCCTGGAGTTGTACTATATGTCAGTGGTGGCAAACCTTTGGCGCGCTAGATGTTTGGGACCACAACTCCCTCAGTCCTTTGTCATTGGCAATATGGGCTTGGAATTCTGGGAATTGTGGTCCAAAACATCCAGAGTGCCGAAGGTTCACCACCACTGCTATATATTAAATAAAGAGAGGCTGACAGATAAGAAACTAACCATACTATCAGTAACCCTGTTACATGCCTATGCTGTCATAACTCTAATTGCATACATTTCCATGGCCAATTGCTGCTCGTTATGAAGTCAATGATTGCTTTTCTTGTCACGTGCCTAGCCGTATGACTGTGCTCCATGACAAGCAAAACCAGGAAAGATTTCTCAACTGCTGCTAGCTATCTAATGAGAGCTACGACATTGGAGTTACACTGAAAGATGTCACTAACAGGGTTCTGGCCACCCAGTATGAACACTAGAGATGGGCACGAATAAAAAAAATGGTGTTTTGTTTGTCGTTTGTCATTTAGGGCGTCCATTTCGGCTCGTTTCCATTTTTCGCGAATTTTTGCAAAAAATTCATTTTCGTTTTCATTCGTTTCGTTACCGTTTTGTTACCATTTATTTCATTTTTTGTGATTTTTGTGATTTTTTTAAAGCAATTCAACTGTATTGCTGTAACGAAAACGAAACACACGACAAAATTTCCGGTGTTTCTGTTCGTTTCGTTTCATTTTGGAGACAAAATTCGTTTGTCGTTTCGTTGTGTAACAAAACGAAAAAACGAAAACGGAAACGAAAAATTGTTCGTTTCGTGCCCATCTCTAATTAACACCATGACAGCATGCAGCATTTGCAACATGCACCACTGGAGGGACTAACCTCATCAGTTTCTCCCGAGTTCAACAAATCCTGTCACCAGGAGTGGAGATGAATATGGTTGGATCCGTAGAAAAGCAAAGAATGTTCCAGTTCTAGGTCTCAAATTAGGAGAGACCTCTAATTTACCAAATAAGCCCAGGGAAGAGAAAAATTCTTCAAAAACGCCTATTTTGAAGGAGTTTCTTTTATTAGGCTATGGACTTTTAAACTAAACAGAAGCTTAGGAACTCAGCATGTTTTTTTCCAGTATTGGATTGGACGTGTATATAAGGAACAGCCATTTTCTCTCCTATAACAGGTACTCTTCCTGAAATCATTCTAAGACAAGTAATAAATGATTGTTTTTTAAGCTTCCACCCACAAAGGTTCTCCTCTTTGTCTTTCCCAACAAGGCTAGATGCCATGACCTTGCCAAACTTTATCATCAGTCTACGTTCAGCTTTCGCGATTGCCTCACTTAAGCCCTCGTCAGCACTGAGCAATTCATTGGTGAACGGTAGACGGCTCCTTCCCTTGCAGAAGGGTTTCAGCGGCTTACCAGCTGCTATGCTTGTGCTGCAAGGAATACTCTTGCTCTTCTGCAGAGACTCATGTGTGTGGGTTTGAGGTCAAATCCATGGCCCTTCCCATCTGCCAGAGAGAAACACGGGGGCATGGCAAGAACCTTCCGTCCTTGTCATCGCAACTTCAGTTCACTCTGGGACAAGGAGGCTTCAGGGACACAGGCAAAGGGGCCGCATTTCCTATCTCTTGATTTCTTAGCTTACAAAGACCATAATTCTCCATTCTGGGAGTAGTCCCTGACATACATACTCTTTACCGAAAATATGGCTCAATGGGCAGAAAAGGCCTCAACTCAAAGGCTTTGTGACTTAGCTAGGCCCAGCTCCAGCCAAGCTTTCTTTCTGAACCGGAAGCAAAGCAGACTTAGGCATTAGGCATAATTCAGCTTCAAAGCTTTCCAGTGGAGGCCTTTTTCCCAGAGAACCCACATTTAGATGTCTGTAAGGTGCCTGTTGATCAGGTAGAATAGACAATTATGAGATTTATGCCCCAAGAAATCCACCTCTAGCATATGGACTAGAGCAGTGGTTCTCAACCTGGGGGTCGGGACCCCTTTGGGGGTCGAACAACCATCTCACAGGGGTCGCCATGAGACATTGAAGAAAAAGGCACCAATGGCTTGGGTCTGGTGGAGAAAGAGGAGGAAGGGGGAGGAAAAGAGTGAGTTACAATTTGATGGGTTGGAGGGGATGTCAGTCAATGGCACCGGAGGCTGCAAGTGGCTGAGGGTCCCTGTAGAGGGAAGTTGTCTATGGCACCTGCGGCAGTGGCCTGCCAAAGGGGGCTTGTGGCCTCTTCCAAGCAGGGCAAGGGGTCACCACAACATGAGGAACTGTATTAAGGGGTTGCAGCAATAGGAAGGCTGGAAACCACTCTACTAGAGAAACATATACAGTAAGTAATCAGTTATTGTCTTGTAAATGTGTTTCCATACTGAGCTACAGTATTTAATACATGGTCTGATGATGATGTAAGCATGATTAAGAGATTACAACTCTGTTGGATCTTCCTCGTCAATAGTTATTATCTACCATGGTCAAGCATCACACCAATACCAAGGTTTATCCTTTAAAGACTGGCCTCCAGTTTGTGGATTTAACTACAACATGTACAAAGACATCAATGATGTGAAGCAATCACAATCTAAACCAATGGAGGGTCTAGATCGAGCAAAAGAATCATACATCTTCAGGAGTATTCAAGTTAGTGTTGCCAACAGTTTCCCTATTCAAGTGTCATGCTAAAAATGTATAGAATCAGTGAAGTAACAACCAACTAGTGTGCAATGTACTGTATACTTTTCATTACTTGCATGCACACTACTAGTGAGTTCCATTGTTCTGCAAGGACACAGGATTACAAATCTCTACCACAGTCTATGTGCACTAGATAACTCTGAACATAGGAGTGAACCTCAGTGGGGCTGTGCATTCGAAAATGTTGCCTCCACCTTTGTTTTGATTAGGTGAAACTCGTGATCGCTTCTGTGGTTGGCCTCCTCTGAAAGAACAGAGTGATGGTGGTTTAAGCACAAACATACATGGCTCACAAATCGAGTAAGCAAGAGCAGGAGTGGTACTGTAGCAACAATGCGGAGCAATCTGATCCACGTAAGAAAGTCCCACCATGTCCCTGGTAGGAGTACATAATGTCTACAACCCTGTTCTGACACTTTAGGTTCACCACCATCAGATTTCGCAGCTCAGCATACTTAAAGCTACTGCTCCAAATGTCTCCATTGTGGTTCCATTCTCACTCTAGCTTTACAACTGTGACCAGAATGAACATAAACCAAAGGATCTCCAACATCTTTTCCAAACCTGTCTCTTCATTCTTGAGAGCAAGAGCTCTGCTCTCTGGCCAGCAAAATAAAAAGTATATTCATAGTAACTTTTGATACTCACCAATTTATTTTAGCAGGAGCTTCTGTTGATTACAATTTGCTTCTTGCAACCTTCTTGAAGGAGACATATCCAGGGAAATAGATGCGATAATCTGTTGCTGGGGAGAAAAAATGAAAATGTTTGTTCTTTCAACTCTTATTTATTGACCTTTCAAACTTAAACAGCAAAGAGTTCTGTGACATCTTAAAGACTGTTGTCATTATGGACAAGTTTATTTATTTATTTATTTATTTAATGTTTAATTTTTTATGACTACTCTGGATAGCTTGCAACAATTAAAATGAACAATTCAAAACGATTCAAAATATTAAAATGCAATGCACTAAAATTGCAGTCAGGACTGATAATAATCTATGTTATGCCAGTTAAAAAACTTCTGGAACAGGAAGGTTTTTAACTGGCGCCAAAACATCATCAATGTCAGCGCCAGGCAGATCTCACTATGGAAGGAGTTCCATAGTCTAGAGGCAGCTGCCAAAAGGCCCTATACCTACAAGCCATCTCTCTCACCTCCTTCAGGGATGGCTCTTTCAAAAGCCCCCACCCCCAGCTAGATCTTAATTGCCGGGTAGGTTCATATGGAAGGAGGCGGTCCTTCAGGTATCTATGGCCTAAACCAGCGTCTCAACCATAATTGAGACGTACAAAATAATGCAGGGCATGAGTAAAGTGGATAGAGGGACACTCTTCTCCCTCTCACAAAATACCAGAACTAGGGGACATCCACTCAAATTGAGGGCTGGGAGAGTAAGAACAGACAAAAGAATTTTTTTTGACCCAGTGTGTTGTTAGTCTGTGGAACTCCCTGCCATAGGATGTGGTGACGGCATCTGGCCTGGATGGCTTCAAAAGGGGATTAGACAGATTCCTGGAGGAAAAGTCCATCACAGGTTACAAACCATGGTGGAGAAGTGTCATCTCCAGTCTTAAAACCAGGGTACTTCAAGGGCCAGATGCAGGAGAGTGGTATCAGGAAACAGATATCTAGTCTTCTGCACTCCCAGACGCATCTGGTGGGGCCACTGTGAGATACGGGAAGCTGGTCTAGATGGACCTTTGGCCTGATCCAGCATGGCTCTTCTTATGTTCTTATGTTCTAACATGATGATCCTAGAAGAGTTTTCAGGGTAACATAAACACCCAAGCTGGGGATTGACCCAATATCTCCAGAATCCTAGTCTGACCCCTCTGTCCTTCATAATCTTCTAGCCCTGCCACCTTAAAGAGGAACAATTTTTATCTGGCATATGCAAGCTGGTATGGACTACAGCCCATTTGGTCAGTTGCATTTTGTGAAGTTAACTGCAGCCCATGAAGGCTTTCCTATGCTGAACAAAAACAGTTCGGTCCTTAAGGTCCCACAACACTCATTGTTGTTTCAAAACTAAACAGAACAGCTCAAGATTTTTTTTTCTTCCAGCTATGAACCTTTGTTTCAGGTGCTCCCCCCCCCGAAAAAAGCTTAGAGAAAGCAAGGAACTGGAAGTAAAGAAACCATTGTGGGCTCCATGAGAATATGAATGGGAGATTTCTTAGCTCGCGGATGGGGGAACAAATGGTTCTTCAGATGTTGTTGAGGTGCTACACACATCAAGCCTCACCACAGGTCAGACCAAGTCAACGGGAATGGCAAACCAACAGCATCTTGACAAGCAAAAAATAACGCAAAAAGCCAAGTTTTCTGCTTATATACCACTCAATAATGTTTAAAGAACTCTCTAGGCCAGTGGTGGCAAACCTTCGGCACTCCAGATGTTTTGGACCACGACTAATAGCATTCCAAGCCCGTTTTGCCAATGAAAATGGACTTGTGCGAGTTGTGGTCCAAAACATCTGGAGTGCCGAAGGTTCACCACCACTGCTCTAGGCGGTTTACAATTTAATTATACAAGCTACCACATGTGTTCCTCACCCTTGTGAGGACCCAGTATGGGGGTTTAACATGAGGCTGTATGTTCTCAAAGCCAATGAGCCCCGTGGCGCAGTGGTTAAATGCCTGTCCTGCAGGTAAAACTGTGCTCATGACCTGGGGTTCAATCCCAGGTAGCAGGCTCAAGGTTTACTCAGCCTTCCATCCTTCCGAGGTTGGTAAAATGAGTACCCAGCTTGCTGGGGGGGGGGGGCAAGGTGTAGCCTGCACACTGTAATTATAAAAAACTGTAAACTGCCCAGAGACTACTTGAAGTGGTATGGGGAGGTAGATAAGCAGAACAGTTTGCCTTCTTCAGTACCTACAGGAACAGTGAAGAGGAAGGCATGTATCTGCAAAGAATTCTGAAACTTATCAAGTAGCCAGGCTAGCTTTAAATAGCATGAGTCTTGGTTTGTTTGTTTGTTTGTTTTGTTTTGTTTCTAGTTTCTGCTAATCGACAGATCATCACCTTTCACTCTCTCCTTCAACTTGTGTGTGCTGACTTTCAGTACCAGCACAGAACCTAGATTAGAAAGCAAAGGTTTCAAAATATGATGGGGGAGATTTTCCCATAGGCTCTCCACATCTGGAGAAGGTTCTTCCTCTCTTTCTGTCTTACAAAATCTGGAGTTATTTAATGACGCTAGATGCTGGGAGCATTAGGAAGTACTTATTCACAAATGGCATAGATGAATTACAGAATTGGTTGCCACAAGATTTAGCAGCAGGCATTTATTCATTTATATTAAATATGTATATGACGGCTTTCTCTTAAAAATGATCCGAGGTGGCTTACAGCATCAAAAGAAACAATCCTAGGTGCTAAAACAATATATTATTACAAAATTTTAAGAAGAATCCAGCAAATATAAAATTATAACCAGTAGATAAAAGCAGTAGTAAAACATATGTAAAATAAGAAGAAAAACACAGCAGACCCCCCTTTTAAAAAGCTCTCTCAAACAGCTGGCCATTAAGAAAAGCCTGACTGAGAAGAAAAGTATTTGCCTCCTTGCAGAAGGGCATTAAATATAGGGTTGGCCTGGCATCCTGTGGCAATGAGTTCCAAAGTCTGGGAGCAACGACAGAGACATACCTGTCAAGTGTCCCGTATTGTCCGGGAAACTCCCGTTTTTTACCACTCTTTCCCACCATCTTCCCGGATTATTATTTTTCTGGAAATTTCCTGTATTTTTTTTACAGGAAATTTTTTTACATTTTTTTACAGGCAGGCCATTCACAGTTGGCAGACTAATTCTTTAGTTGTTGTAAAGATTAGCTCCCAAAACCTGGAAAACAGCTTCAGAAATGCAGATCTCTAACTGCCTCTGCCAGAGAAGGGCTAGTGTTTAGCCTGCCTATGTAACAAAAGGAACAACCTGAGAAGGGAGGAGAGAGTGAAGTCGCCTCTTTGACTAAGAAGGAGCGGGGAGGAATCGAGCCTCTTCTGCCTAGACAAAGGCTGTCTCATTTAAACTCTGCTTATGCTCAGAGACAAAGACATTTTATTACAGAGAAACAACAGATGAAGTGGACATAGGTTTGTGACTGAACGAATAAAATATAGCATGATGAATGTGGGCATAAGAACATTGTAAGCCCTGTAAGGAGAAAAGCAGAATTTTGTTCCAGCTGCCTGTTGAATTTATATCAATTCATGTTTCTTTACATACTTACATACAGTATTCAGATAGTTTGTGCACCTACCTTAAAAATTGAAAGATACTGGAACTTGGTTATGGTGGTGGGATGGCTTGTAGCGGGTGTTGGAAAATTCCCCTTATTTTCAAATCTAAAACTTGACAGGGATGGACAAAAGGTCCTAATCCTGTGTCCTCACCAAATCTAGCAGTGAAGGTAGTGAAATTGAGAGAAGGGTTGGGGATCAGATAGTTGTGAGTTTTTCGGGCTGTTTGGTTATGTTCTGGAAGTTTTTCTTCCTGATGTTTCGCTAGACTCTGTGGCTGGCATCTCCAGAGGGCAAGGAACTCAGGGAACTAGGAGTTCTCTCTGCACTCCTTACCCTCTGAAGATGCCAGCCACAGAGTCTGGCAAAATATTAGGAAGAAAAACTTCCAGAACACAGCCAAACAGCCTGAAAACCCCACAAAAACTATCAGATCCCGGCCATGAAAGCCTTAGAGAATACGGTTGGAGATCAGTTTAGGTTACTGAAAAGAAGCATATACATTCATGGAGAATAAAGCTACTGGTGAGACCGTTTGGTGTAGTGGACAGAGTTTTGGATTAAGAATCTGAATGCCTGGTTTTAAATCCCTATTCACCCACAGAAACTCACACTGAACATTTCAAGTCCTCAAAAACTGCCTTAGGGATTGCCATTAGTCGGAAGACACTTGAGGAGACCTAACAACAAAGCTAGTGACAACAACAGATTACAAATGATGGCTGCGTATTAAAGGACACACATTAGAAAGGTATCTAGAACTAATGTACTTGGGACATCCTGTGTGGAAACATAATTTTGAAGTAAATGTGCCTTGGATTTGATCCAGTAACGCTCTGGTTTTCAAATGCCTCGCTTCTCGCCATGCCTTAACAACAGACCACAGCATCCTTCAAGACCGTTCTTTTACTATACATGGCAAATGAAGTGGGTTCTTCCTCGCCTCCCAGTAGATAGCACGAAATACAAGCCAAGTTTTTCTGGCTTTAATAATAATGAGGAGCTGCCGGTCACTGTCATGTCTTCAGGACGCCTACTCCACTGGAAGCGGCCGTAACAAGATCTCTGTTTGACAATCAGAAATGATCAAACAAAAAGGTCTTTCCCATTTGTATTTAAGGACAGGTAAACAATCTTTGAGACAGATTCCTGGCTGCTAGAAACCGCACATGTTTTGAAATGTATACCCTGACAGCCAAATCCACCATGGTAACGGCTTGTGCTAAAACATATCTAATCAGTGATGTCCTCTATTTTAAAACACACACTTTTGCCATTTGATTAAAGCTGAATCTTGTCTTGCACCTGACTTTCTCCACTGCAACGTTGTCACTGCATCCCTTAATTGGAAGCCAGGGCATCTCATCATCTGTCATCAGGGTGCCTGGACAAGAGCTTCATTTACTCCATCAAAAGTTAAGAAAACTACAACAACCTTCACAAGGAACACGGACAGCACAAAGGACAAATTAGAGAGCTGTGTGCTCTTGTCAAAAGGTCCTCTTCGCTTGCCTACAGGATAGGAGCATCCAGGTGTGGCACCCAAGGTTGGAAGTTTGATGCCCAGTTGTTCCCCCACCCAGACTGGCTGTTAAATAGTGGTGGAAAGCCTACTTAAATTCCTCAACCTTATTCCTTACCGGCACCGCATCTCAAAAAAGACATAGGTGCATGGAAAAGGTGCAGAAGAGAGCGCCTAAAATGATTACTGGGCTAGGGGACCTCCCTTATGAGGAAAGGCTCTTTAGTCTGGAAAAAAAGGCACCTGGGGGAGGGGAAATGATTGAGACGTACAAAATAATGCAGGGCATGAGTAAAGTGGATAGAGGGAAGCCCCCAAAATACCAGAATTAGGGGACATCCACTCAAATTGAGGGTTGGGAGAGTAAGAACAGACAAAAGAAAATATTTTTTCACCCAGCAGGTTGTTAGTCTGTGGAACTCCCTGCCACACAATGTGGTGATGGCATCTGGCCTGGATGCCTTCAAAAGGGGATTGGACAGATTCCTGGAGGAAAAGTCGATCACGGGTTACAAACCATGATGGAGATGTGTAACACTGGGGTACTTCAAGGGCCAAAGGCAGGGGAGTGGTATCAGGAGGCAGCTATCTAGTCTCGTGCGCTCCCAGACGCATTTGATGGGGCCACTGTAAGATACAGGAAGCTGGACTAGATGCGCCTTTGGCCTGATCCAGCATGCTCTTCTTATGTTCTTATTGATTATTCTTTCTCAATGAGAAATCTCCATTGAGAGAGAGAGAGAGAGAGAGAGAGAGAGAAATTCCTTACATCCCACCCATCTAGTGCCAAGGCACTAATCTGGAAAAAGCAAAAGCAAAGTGTTTTGTTTATATAACGTCCCATTACCACTTCAAGTAGTCTCTGGGCAGTTTACAGTTCTTAATTACAATGTGCAGCTGCCTAGATGCCCTAATAACACTCAATCTTGCCTGATTTTTGAAGCTAAGCAGGGTCGGCCCTGGTAAGTACTTGGATGGGAGACCACCAGGGAATACCAGGCGCTGTAGGCACCTGGAGTAGGAACTGGCAACCACTCCAGTATTCCTGCCAAGAAAATTCCATGGACATGGGCTCACGAAGAGTCGGTCACAAATGTAACGACACCACAACACAATTATAATGTGCAGGCTACACAATGCACACACACACCCTAGCAAGCTCATTTTACCGACCTCGGAAAGATGGAAGGCCGAGTCAACCCTGAGCCGGCTACCTGGGATTGAACCCCAGGTTGTGAGCACAGTTTTACCTGCAGTACAGGCATTTAATCACTGCACCATGCAAGACCCAAAGCCCACCCACAAAGAAAAAAAAACTAAACACAACGACAATCACTAAAATCCAGGATTTAATCAACTTATATACCACCTATCTAGAAAATCATGATGGGGGGGGCGGATAAACATAAACTATGTAGTTAATATAAACATTAGACTATGCCACAGATAAAAAAACCCAAGACATGAGGCAAACCAATGTGAAAACATACTACAATATATTCCTCTCCTCCTTTTCCCACTGCCCCAGGGATTTGGAGAGAGACTCCCAAAAGCTTCACAAATAGCTCTGTTTTAAAAAGCTTTTTAAATACAATATACAAAAAAGGGGAGAGAAGTCCACAGAGCAGACACCTCAGGTGAGAAAGTGCAGTTTCTGGTTACTGTTTTTCAGGCTCCTCTAGGTATCAACAGGTATGTGAGGGAAGAGAGGCAACTGAACTTGGCAGAATTTGTTTAGCTATTTCTTGCCATGAAGCTGAGCTAAAGACCAAGGCCTCTTTCCCATTCCTCAGGATCTTTACAAACTGCAGAAAATATCTGCCCATTGACTTTAAGAAGCAGAGCCTGCATTCCCACCCATTCCGAATGCCACACAGTGAGTGCAAAAGAACCAGCTGATTGTTACAAAAAATAGAAATAACCCATCTAGTGCTTCAGTCCTTTATAAAAAAAGCAGCAATCATTTTAATTTCAGTGATTTGCACCATTCATAAACTAGATCATTTTGCAGACACACAAATCCAAACAAACGATATTTTTTTGCAGTACAAGAGCCTATTTCTGGGTGTAAAACATCACTTCCATCAATGCAACCAAAGTACCAGGAAATTCTTTACCACCCATGCCAATAAGAGAAGGGATGCTACCTTTCTTCTCTGTTGCTTGGTAGGATACTCGAAGCAAGAGTGGAAATTCCTATCGTTAAAGCAGACAATGACTAACACAGATTTATTGAAACCTGTGAATATAATTATTTGGTGGCTATGGGGTTTAGGCATCTGCTTCAAAACTAGAGGCTGGGAATTTGATTCTTCAGTGTGTCTCCTGGGACAAGAGCCATCCTGTGTGGCCTTGGACAGAGATGCATTATCCCAGGTAAACCACTTCTGAGTGTTCACTACCTGGGAAACCTTGAAACAGATTGTCATAAATCAGAATTGACTTCACAGCAGATTATTATACTTAACATGTTCAAACACTAAAATGATTACTGGCCTGGGGGACCTCCCTTATGAGGAAAGGCTAAAACATTTGGGGCTCTTTAGTCTGGAAAAAAGGCACCTGAGGGGGGATATGATTGATGTACAAAATAATGCAGGGCATGAGTCAAGTAGATAGAGGAACACTCTTCTCCCTCTCACAAAATACCAGAACTAGGGGACATCCAGTCAAATTGAGGGCTGGGAGAGTAAGAACAGACAAAAGAAAATATTTTTTAATCCGGTGTGTTGTTAGTCTGTGGAACTCCCTGCCACAAGATGTGGTGCTGGCATGAAGCCTGGATGCCTTCAAAAGGGGATTGTACAGATTGCTGGAGGAAAAGTCTATCACAGGTTACAAACCATGATGGAGATGTGTAATCTCCAGGCTTAAAACCAGGGTACTTCAGGGACCAGATGCAGGGGAGTGGTATCAGGAGACAGATATCTAGTCTTGTGCACTCCCAGATGCATTTGGTGGGACCACTGTGAGATACAGGAAGCTGGACTAAAAGGGCCTTTGGCCTGATCCAGCATGGATTTTCTTATGTTCTTATGTTGTTATGTAACAACTTTTCCCCCAAAAGTTGAATGGTATCGCCTTGATTTCTTCCTTTTAATGTCGCTTCCTCTTCTGGCGAGATTAGGCAACCAATGCAAACACATTAGGGCCTCCTCCGGGAAACGACAGGGCCTTATCTGAGAGCGCCACTGGATTCCTTCGTTCTGGCATTAACGAAGAAGAAGCAGAACCAGGGGGTGGTCCAGTCTGTATGAAATTCTTCTGTGCTCATTCACTTGCTGCAGAAAGGCCAGTCACTTGGTGGGATCTCAAAAAAACAACAAAAACAAAAACAAAAACAAAAAACCCCAAGGGCATTCCATAACTGTGGCGTTATGGTTCAGAAGGGTATAAACTCCCAAATCAAGTCATAAGATTGCCTCGTAATGGGGGAGGTATCGGGATGGGTGTTGTCCCCATTGTTATTCCCCCCTCCCCCAAGTTTAGATGAAGCTGCATCAAGGCAATAAACTGTAAATACTGCCATAAAAGGTTGGGTTACAGGAAGATCAATGGTCTGGAGAACTATTTATTTCTTTTCTGCTAGAAGGTAGACTGGGAATGGGATTAGTGCTTAATACACTCAGAAATACAATGCAAGAGGCGACGGTTTCGCTGAAGAAACTAGCACAAAATCCCATTTTTATATTCCAAGACAAGGCCATAAATACTTCACTTTCCTGTGCACTTACCCTCATCTCATCCTCATGAAATACTATATTACAGGAACAACACACAGTCTCGCCTAGTCTGAATCAATATTTCTACATGTATCCTGGTTGCAGAAAAGGGAGATACAGTATATTTTTAATATTTCATTACACTGAAAGACACCCCCAGAGCAGAGGTCTGCCGCCACCAGAGGGTGGTTTTTTTTGTCATTGCAAAAATCCACTAAAAATAGTAATTGATTTCCTCAAATTTAGAAAGCATATTAAATTTCACAGATTAAACTTGGAAGAAAAGCAACACATTGGAGTTGGGGGGGGGGAAACTTTACTACTCATTCAAATTCTTCTCATCCCCCACCCCTACATATAACACATGAAGGTTTGGGATAATTCCCTTTATTATTTATACCAAATAATGGCACCAGGGTCAGAGTTACAGACATGAAAGGTTAGATCTATGGTCTAAAGATGTAACATTTCCAGAAACGGTGAGGGGAAAAACAGGGGGGGGGGGAATCCTGTTCTCCTTCAGATTTTTCAATTTTTCATTTATTTATTTTTGCAAAGTTTTTTCCCCATGGCTTCAAAATCTCTGGAGATTTTACATCTCTAGATGTACCACAAAGTTCCAAAAGACGAGTTTGCATAAATTAGAGAGAAGCAAGAGGGAAAGGAAGGAATTTAAGTATAAATTATTGGAAACTTCGACTTGTCATAAATTTGGTATTTCCCTTTTCCAAGTCCCTCCCTCCCTCCCGCTGGAGGCCAGGACTGCCCCGTCTCTGCTGTCTTTCCGGAAGGAGGCAAAGGCGGTTATTTCACATCCCTCTCCTACCTCTCTGTGGCCCCGCTGGAGACTAGTTACGGTCTCCGAAACCTCACGTACCTGTGAGTTGAATTCGAAGTGGCTCCGACCACGCCCCCTGAAGCGCGCCATGAGCGGGGTTAGTGATTCCCCTCTCAAACGGCTGGAATCTCCTCAATGCGCTTCTTGATTCGCGTTGAGGGGACGTCTGATTTCAACAAATTCGGATCGCAGATTCATTTTTCCCACTTTGCGATTCCTAACTGCTTTTCTGGTGCATCGGTGAACCAGATAATCGATTATCTGGTTATCCGAATTTTTCTTTCAGGCGTTTCGGCGCAAACCACATGGTAAATGTTTCCCTGCCGCCGTTTCGATGTGAATAGAGGAAGTGAGGAAGGGCACAAATCGAATTCAACCATGCGGCCCGTGAGTACTCGGAAACAGGTGCGGCACCGGATTCAAATCACGTGATGAAAACCGGAGTCAAACCTAATGCTGCAGAACCGCGCCACGAGACGGGACGTGCAATAACCGCCAAAGACGTTCCTCTTCGGGCAAGCTTTACCTGAATGAGGGACTACCTATTATGTGACTTTTAGATGGATTTCCTACCATACATAATTGCGTTGACTGATTACATAAGAACACCAATGTTTTCCATGTTACTTTAATGGATTTTTCCTTTCCCTTTGCATGCTCTTTGTAGCTCTACTGTTACCTTTTAATGTTCTAAGATGCCTCTTTTAATTCCCTGTTCTTAACTTGAATATGTCTTAAATGTCCAGGCTGTATATTGCCCCTCATGATTGTAAGCCACCTCGGGTCCTTTTCCAAGGTGTGTGTGTGTGTGTGTGTTGTGTCATTATAGTCGTGACCGACCCTTCATGACCCCATGTCCATGGAGTTTTCTTGGCAGGAATACTAGAGTGGTTTGCCAGTTCCTACTCCAGGCGCCTACAGCATCTGGTATTCCCTGGTGGTCTCCCATCCAAGTACTGACCAGGGCCGATCCTGCTTAGCTTCCGAAATCAGGCGAGATCGGATGTGCTTAGGGCATCTAGGCAGCTCTTTTCCAAGGAGTAAGGTGGGGTAAAAATATTCAAAATAAAATAAATAAAATAAATCATTCAACCATACTGACTCCATCAGTTTGGTGGTAAATGATGCTGTGGTTGAAACATATATGGCAGAGAAACAAAACAACAACTGATGTGTTTAATTTGCATAGCAGGAGTAACACATATTAATTTCTATAATATGCGTATCTGCATATAATACAAAACACTGTGCCTAATTTGCATGAACATCAAGATGCTGGGATTTAAAGAATGTGTATATGGCACTTTGTTTGACATATGGTCCTGGTGAAGAGCTTCGTGGATAACCGTGCAACACCTGAGAGATGAACAAATGAATCCTGGATTAAATCAAGCCACAATTTTCCCTCAAAAGATAAGTGACAAAACTAAGATTGTTGTACATTATAAGACTCACTGGGAAAATCATGCTAGAATATGGGAGTAGGAAGAGAGGAAGAAGGCCAAATATGAGATGGATTGACTCCATAAAGCCACAGCCTTCAGTTTGAAAGAGCTGAACAGGGCTATCGAAGACATGAGATTCTGGACATCATTGTGGCGTTCACCTATATTTTCTATATGATATATAATGCATGAGAGGTGTCTGAGCTGATTGGTTGGTTCGTGGACCAATGGGAGAGTCTGGGGAGTGGTCTGAGAGGATTTAAGGCACTGCTCAGCATTGTTTTAGTCAGATAGGGCTAAAAGTCAGATAAGGAGATAGGCATCAGGTAGGGCTAGATAGGGACCTACAGAAAGACCTTAGAGTTTGTAACCTTAGGAACTGGGTGTGCATGAATTCAGCTTTATTAGTGATCAAACTTAAGGGGGTTTGAGCTGTATTCTTTTTGCTTATACTTCAACACGTTACCATTGATTATTTTGATTCTACTTTGTAATCAATAAACTTCTTTTAATTTTATTCAACTTAAAAACAGCCTGAAGGCTAAGCTAGTTGGTGGCAGCGATAGAGGAAAATCAGAAATGGTGTTTGTCAATAGCCTGTTAAAGGGCTGGGGGCAAGCAGGCTAACACTACAGTCACTTGTTGCTACGGCCTCCATCAATATGACAACTCTAGATCAGTTACAATATCTCTCTGCAGTTTTAGGCATGATTCTTAGTGTTATATGGAGATCCCTGTAGCATTATCTTGCTTTGCCCATTGCCCTTTCACAGGCTATTGACAAGTACTGCCATTACTTTACTCTTTCACTGCCACCAACTGCTTTCAGACTGCTTTAAATTGAAAAAGATAAAAGAAGTTTATTTATAACAAAGTAGAAGTAAAAGCATAAAAGGTAACTTGTTCAGGAACAAACAAAAGGAAGATCATAGCTCAGATACACTAAGATTAGATAAATGAAACTGGTTACTTGCACACCCTGCTCTTAAGTTTACAGACACTCAATGCTTAAATGTTCTCTAAGAATTTCCTAAATCCTACCTTCTTTCCCCCTCTCTCAGATCCTGTCTGTCTCTCACTCAGTTCCTGAATGTCTCTCAGTCCCTTTCTGAATCTCTCTCAGTCAGTCTCTATCTGACTATCTCTCAGTCCCTATCTGAGTAATACAGTGATGGGCCGAGCCTTAAAACCACTCAGGCTCCTCCTCAACTCTCCCATTGGTCAACAAACAACAAATCAGCACACACACATCTATCTTAAATTATTCATGTCAAAGGTGTAAACGCCAGAATCCTTAGCGTTCATTAGTGGTCTCCCATCCCAATTACTAACCAGGTCTGACCCTGCTTAGCTTTTGAAATCTGAGGAGATTTCCTGTGTTCAAAGTTGTGAAGGGGTGTGGTGTGACATTTAACAAGACTGCTAAGTAGATGCCTCAATCTCTGAAACACTTAAAATGTGACTATATACCATGTCTTCTCCTGTGATTACCCTATTTGTCATTCAGGGCATATTTATCCTTGTCAACCAACAGAAAATCAAATAATCAAAAATGTATAAACAGATGGGTGGGAGAGACGAAGCGAGAACAAGCTTCTGAGTTTCCTGAGGCCTCCGAGTGTCTGTTTATTTCCCAGACAGCATTAGATACTTAATTCCCCAGCATTTCTTGCTGGTCTTTTTACATCAGCTCCTCTGATGGATCATTTGGGACAGTGCATAATCAAGTGTTGCCATAAAAACTCTTATACAGATCTATAAACCAGATTACATCGCACGAGGAAATCATTACACCGCCCAGCTCCAAAAGAAGAGAGTTAGCATATGAGACGCTCAAGCGCAGGGCTGTGCAAATCAACAGCAGCAAGTTTTTTCCATGTTCTTCTCAGGATCTGTGAGGCAATGCGGTGAAAAATCATTGTAATAGGGTCTCACGAGGCCCTACAATTACAGCTTAGCCCTGGAACAGGAGCAAACCACGGACTTTCCCTCACTTCTTAGTTTTTGTTTTGTTTTTTAGTTCTAGTTTACCACAAGGACGAAACTTTTTTAATTGACAAAATCTGGTATTTATTATTATTCTAATAAACACTTTGCTTCTGCAGGGCAGTTAATTATACCCATGAAAACATACAGTTAGAACTACATACACCTAACACTGCACATCACAGATACCAAAGATTATTCTTTAGAAATCCCTTTTAAAGCCAATCAAAACCACACTTCCTATAATGTATCAACAACAATAATAAAAAAACTGTGAATATTCAGAGATTGTGCAGATAGATTACAAATCTAGAAGCAACAGAGTTATAAGATTAATATACTGGTCATAAGGTGAAAAAATACTATCTGCCAGCATCCAAGAATTTGTGAGAACACTAGCTAGAGAAGGTGTCAGAAATCCACCAATTTAAGATCTTGTGGGATTTTCAGATTCATATAGAAACATATACAATAATATAGAATACTGAAGTTGAAAGGCCATCAAGTCCAACCCCCGCTTAATGCAGGAAGAGAAACCAAAGAATATCTGCCAGGTGGTTATCCAAATTTATCTTGAATGCCTCCAGTGTTAGAGCACTCATCACCTCTTGAAATCTTTGGTTCCACTGCCGTACCTCTCTACAGTTCAAACAAACAAGACACTTTCACTATAATATACCAGCCATAATAATGGAATGAAAACATGTCTGGATAATTGACATTGCAACTCCAAGGAATGCCAACGTTGAAAATAAAGAACTGGAAACATTACCAAAATACAGATATCCAGCGTGAGAAATAACTTGCGTGGGGATGAAACACATGCCAGTGGTTCCCACAGTCATTGGGGAATTGGGAACTGTGCCACCACATAAGTTTATAAATTTCCTTTTGCTGCAAAATTCAAGCATTCCTGGTCAACTGAGAAAGAAGTACAGTACTTCTTCACAGAGACAGAAACTACTGTTCTTTTTTTAAAAAAAATTACATAAACAGTCCACGTGAAAGCTTTGTTTTCCTTTCCGGTATGTGGGGACGAAGTATAGAGGTAGGGAGCAAAGTGTCACAGCAAGAATGCTAACAAGAGTCTGCATGTTAGAAATGGTTTATTTCACTACCCAGTTTGGCATCCGGTGTAGCTAGTTCGATAGTTCTGTGGTTTAGCTACTAGAGATGGGCACGAAACGAACAATTTTTTGTTTCCGTTTCCGTTTTTTGTTTCATTACGCAATGAAACAACAAACAAATTTTGTCTCTAAAATGAAACGAAATGAACAGAAACACCGGAAATTTTGTCGTGCGTTTTGTTTCCGTTACTGCAATACAAGTGAATTGCTTAAAATCCTAAAAAAACCCCACAAAAATTGAAATAAATGGTAACGAAATGGTAATGAAATGAACGAAAACAAAAACAATTTTTTGCAAAAATTCACGAAAAAGGAAACGAACCGAAACAGACCCTCCAAATGACAAACGACAAACGAAATGCCATTTTTTTGATTTGTGCCCATCTCTATTAGCTACAATTAATACCGCGGTCTACAAGCATAATCAGTTCCAGAAACATGCTTGTACGGAAAGCAAAGCACTCATATATCAAAGCAAGTTTTTCCCATAAGAAATAATGGAAACTCAAATGATTTTGTCTGGCGCCCTATAGGCCACATACTGTATATACAAAATGCCAAAACTCACAAAAGTTGGCTAGAAGTCCACATCCACACCATGGTTTAGGTGCCTGACTGAGGAATCTGCTCTGCTTGGGACTAACAACGGGATTTTACTCTCTGTGTTTAATGTGACAATAATAAAATGTAATGTATAGCCATATACACACTTGATTAGAAATGGTTTGAAAAATAAGAAAGGATGTTGAAAACAAAGTAAAGAAAAATATAAAGAAAAACAAAACAACACTCTAACATGTACTCCCCTTAGAAAACCTTCATGGCTGGTGCAAGGGAGAACTCCCTTTCCCCCTTCTTTTGGGGCTTGTCTGGGAACATTCCAGACAATCACCCACAATCTAGCAGGGAGAGAGAGAAAGACAGACAGAGAGAGAGAGAGAGAGAGAGAGAGAGAGAGAGAGAGAGACCACTGGCTCACTTGTGGTCACGTGACCTGCTCCAGTGTTTTTATTACAAGACATTGCTCGTCAATCAAGGCAAAATATAGAAGAAATGTTCGCATGTCTTGCAGAACACTCATAGACCAAGGTACTGGTAAACCAAGGTTTTTCTGTATCTGGCTGCAGAGCCAGAGTCTGAGAGTTCAATTCCACATTGTGTCACCTGTGAGAAGAGACAGCGCATGTGAACATAAGAACATAATAAGAGAATTATAAATTGTAAAAAAAAAAAGAGCCATCCTGTATCTCACAGCGGCCCCACCAAATGCCTCTGGGAGCACACGAGATTAGATATCTGTCTCCTGATACCACTCCCCTGCATCTATCCCGGTTTTAAGACTGGAGATTACACATCTCCATCATGGTTTGTAACCTGTGATGGACTTTTCCTCCAGGAATCTGTCCAATCCCCTTTTGAAGGCATCCAGGTCAGATGCCATCACCACATCCTGTGGCACAGACTAACAACACGCTGGGCAAAAAAATTTTTTTCTTTTGTCTGTTCTCACTCTCCCAACCCTCAGTCTGAGTGGATGTCCCCTAGTTCTGGTATTCTGTGAGAGGTAGAAGAGCATCCCTCTATCTACTTTACTCATGCCCTGTATAATTTTGTACGTGTGGCCTTGTGTTAGCTTGTGAAGTCCCCAGAAGAAGGGAATAGTAAACTATTTCTCTAAATAGAAAATCCTGGAAAACCTCACCATAAGTCAGAATCAAACTGACAGCATGTAATTAATGTGTTATTAGACTCTGTCCCCGTCTGGAACCTTCCAGATCCTGGGGATTTCCACCTTCACTGACCACTCACCACTATCTATCTATCTATCTATCTATCTATCTATCTATCTATCTATCTA
>JAHTLZ010000007.1:47076898-47089022 GCA_023846285.1 Phrynocephalus versicolor | reverse complement strand
ATCTATCTATCTATCTATCTATCTATCTATCTATCTATCTATCTATCGATCGATCGATCTATCTATCTATCTATCTATCTATCTATCTATCTATCTATCTATGTACAGTGTTACCTTGTATAAAGGAATTAATTTGTTCCAAATGAAATTACGTTAAGCAATTTTTCCTTTATACAAATTTCCCACAGGAATGCATTGAAAACAGAGTAATCCCTAACTGCGACTGTTTTTATGTTGTACACATCTGCCCCATAGACAATTCTGTTAAGCAGAATTGGAATTTTTTATGTTGTACAGATTTTATCTTATACAAACCGTTTGTTATACAAGGTACTACTCTATCTATCTATCTATCTATCTATCTATCTATCTATCTATCTAAAAAAGGAGACAAGGCAGCTTACAGCTCTGAAAGACAACATTCCAAGATAAAACAATGAGTATACTGACAAAGAAATAAAAATAATGAGTCTAGAAAGTCAGCTTCCACCATTCAAAGGCAGTAGTCATAGCTAAAAACGCTAAGCATAGAAATAATAAAGAGCATACAAACACCACGCTGAGAAATGGAAAACAGTAGAGAGATGGAAAACACAATCAAAATAGTAATGCATACAATCCACATAAAAATCCAGCAATCCATCTAACACCAGACATGTTAAGTAGCGCTGTGAAGTCAGTACAAGAGAACAGTTGCGGGGAATGATGGCACAGGGCAAGAATTAAGTTGCTGATATCCCAGGTGCTGGCAGACAAAGGCAGTTACTTCACGTCCTGTTCGTCCCTCCTTGCTGTCCTGCTTGGGACCGGTACAAAAAAAAAAAACCCTCACTTCACATCCATGGCGTAACAGCAAAAAGTTATCTCTAGCATGCCCCCGGAACCGGGAACAGAGCGTGACAAGCCGTACCTGCCCCTGGGCTGGGGAATTCTTTTGTCTCTTTTCCTGTTCTGGGACAAGGTCCCATGAGATAACAACTGTCACACAATGAAGGCAATCTTCCACTCGTGAACTTGCGTCCATTCATTTCTCTCGTACTTCTGTGTGCTGTGGATCGACATTTCGAATAGACAAAGCTTAGGGGGTGTGGTGCGGCCTTTATATTTATGGGTATTTCCCCCAAAAAAAGCAGATCTTGTCACGAAACAAGGCCGTGAAGTAACTCTTGTCACGAGGCAAGTTATCACGACCGTGAATAAACGGAAACAGGGACTGAACTGGGACAAAACCACATGACCGCAAACAATGCTGTCACGGTACAAACGTAATCGCGGAAGAAGGTAGGAGGTGAACTAACCGCCATAGAGGAACCAAATGCTGGGAGAATATTTAACTGTATCTGGCATCCAGACAGAAAGGAAGCAGCTCAATCCCCAATGTGGGTTGACGCTTTGAAGTGGAGGCCAGATCACCACCTTAAAGACCCAGCAATCCCATAATGCACAGTTTTTCAATTTGGGCAAGTACAGAAGCCAGTTTTTCTGCACCTCGGATCCTTGGGGGAATGTCACATAAACAACCAAAATTGCAATGAATTGGAAATCAAAATAGAAACAGCTGGAAATCCGCTTCTGGTTTTTTTTAAAGTGACGTTTGGGGATTTTAAGTACTGCAAGGAAGCTCTCTAACCTGTTTAAAGATGAATTAGTGCTTTCAGATAAGGATAGGAGTTCTGCTAGTTCTATGCTACAAATGCCCTGATTCTTTATTCTGGAGGCTCTACTGAACTTCCAGGTCCCTTAAAAACATCTCCATTTGATGCACCTTGGGAGCAAAGTCTAAATTAGAAGGCCGAAGTGAACTAGTGTCTGCTAAGTTTCCTTCTCTGAGGCAAATTTCCCAGTTAGCAGTGGGACAGGAACTAGTACGTAGGGCAGAGCTTAGCCAAGCTAAGCCTTGTAATTTAACCCTTGCTCCTAGATGCATCATGTTTTAAATACAGTGCTCCCCACCGCCATGTCACGGTTCATATACTGTGGTCCTGGTATACTGTGGGACCGCAGTATATGAAAGGCAAGGCCCCCGGGGCCTGTTTGAGGCCTACTGCACTTCACCCAGGCCTGACAGGCTGCCCCGAATGGGCCTCCGGCGGGCTTCCCGAGCCTGTCAAGGGCCCCAGAAGTGGTTTCCAACAAACCGGAAGTGACTTCTGGATTGCAAGAAACCACTTCTGGGGCCCGGGAAGCCTGTTGGAGGCCCGTTCAGGGCAGTGCCATTCCCCCCAGTCCTTACCTGACTCAGCATCCCCATATCGTGGATTTTCAATTATTGCGGTTTGGGTTGGGTCCCTAACCCCTGCGATAGGTGGGGGATTACTGTATTTGTAAGGTGTAACCATCCTCTGAATTCTACGTATATTGCAGCCACCTGCATTTGTAGTCCAGAAATTCTGAAAATCACATTCCTGCTCTTGGGAAACCTCCCAGAAAAGCAGTTTTACTTCTTTCTTCCTAGGGAGAAGGTTCTCTGATGTGATCAGGGACCACACAAACAGACAGTGGGCTGTAGGTTCCAGTTTACCCCTTCCTGCCATCCTGTGAAATGGAGCTGATACTAAATCTGCTCTGAATCCAGTCTGGCAACTGAAGATCCGTGAAGGAGTGTCCTAATTCTAGCTTCTAGGCAAAAACGTTTGTGTGACCTAACATAAAACCCATCCTTTGGCAGTGCTTCAGGTACAGTGGTACCTCAACGTACAAATTGAATCCATTCCGAATGCATGCTCTTAAGTCGAACTACTCTTAAGTCGAGGTATCTATCTTACAAATTGGGGGAAAGCTAAAAATAAAAAAAATGAAAAATAATATTTGTAAGTCAAGCAGACCATATCTAAAATTTGTAAGGCGGCAGTTAAAACGGCAAATGTTTTCCGCTCAAGTCGAATTGCTCTTAAGTCGAGCTGCTCTTAAGTCGAGCTGCTCTTAAGTCGGGGTACCACTGTATATGTTTAGACATTTAAAAACAGTATAGCAGGGGTGGGTGGGGAATATTTCAGATGTATGTTTGCAAATCCAGGAGCGATCACTTTGTGGATACAGAAGTGCAGCCAAAAATACGACCCTGGTGCTAAACAAACATCTGTCGGAGCAGAAAAAAAATCTGGCGTATAAATGGACTCCCATCTTTGGAATCCCCAAGGGACCCTGGGAAAATGCAGCTACCTTACAAATCTGGTCTTTTGCAGTCAAATGCAACTTTCACCGGCTGTTCTCTAGCTTCATCCTAAGGGAAAGCTTTTGGACTTTTGATGTTCAGCAGAGGGAAAGCGTGGCCTCATAAAAAGCAACCACATAGGAACTGCTGAGCAAATTATTACCATTACTACTGTTTATCTCTACAAATCTGCTGATGTTCATGACACTCTTTAGATATCAATATAAACTAGAAAGGAAAAAGAGCAACAGTGACTTCTGCTCCAAGGCTTTTATATTGTAGGGGCAAGGTTTTCACATTACAACTCCCATTATTCTTCCTCATGGAAGAATGGCCAATGGACACTGTAGTACTTGTTGGGTTTTTTTCCTTTGTTACAACTGCATTGCAACCATGCATGAACTTTTGCCCTTTAACAGCCTGCTCCTTTCCTTATACAGTGGTACCTTGTATAAAGGAATTAATTTGTTCCAAATGAAATTATGTTAAGCAAATTTTTCTTTATACAAATTTCCCATAGGAATTCATTGAAACAAAGTAATCCCTAATCACGATAATTTTTATGTTGTACGGATTCGCCCCATAGACAATTCTGTTAGGCAAATTTCCCCTATCTCCGGAATTTTTTATGTTCTACAGATTTTATGTTATACAAACCATTTGTTATACAAGGGTCCACTGTACTATGTCTCAGGCTATTGTGGTATCACCTACACATGTTCCCTTTCTCTGACTACAGTGGACCCTCATATAACAAGCGGTTCATTTAACAGAAAATCCGCTTTAAAGAAAAAAATTCCGGAGACGGGGGGGGGAATCACTTAACAGAATTGCCTATGGGGTGAATCCATACAACAGAAAACGGTCATGATTAGGGATTAATCTGTTTTCAATGCATTCCTATGGAAAATTGGACAAAGGAAAATTTGCTTAACAATTTCATTTGGAATCAATTAATTCCTAGCTAAGTATTTTTGTACTTTGACTATTTATTGTTGTTCCTTCTTGTCCTTACATTTTTTGTAAAACTTTGTTATATTTTCTTATATGCAAGCTGTTTTTGTTCTCCTTATATTTCTTTCTTATATACTTTTTTCTTATATATTTTGTTCTCCACATATTTCTTTTTTTATATACAAGCTGTTTTTGTTCTCACTGTGCATAGCAACGGTGTGCGAGAGTGTGCCTGCTACTTTAGAGTAGATATACTTGGGTTACTCTCTCTCTCTTTTTGTTTTCTTGCTGACCTCTTTCATCCACCTTTGCTGTGCTGAGTATCCCACAGATGATTTCTTTTTCGTTTGAGCCAACAAGTTCCAGCACTCTAGAATTATCTTTTTAATAGTAATTAATCCAACGGTACCAAAAGCACTGGTAATCCATATGCTCCTACCTCTAGCTTAAGCAGACAAATGAGGGAGAACAGAAAGAAGGGCATCATCATCATCATCATCATCATCATCATCATCATCATCATGTCAGAACAGCAGAGCTAGAAGGAACCTGATAGATAATTGAGTTCATCTTCTGTCAAGGAGGCCGAGTGAGGAATTGAACTTCCAACTAGGGATGGGCACCAAACGAAAAACGAAACACTGATTTGTCAGTTCGTTACATAACAAAACGAAATGAAACGAAACAAACCTGGGAAGCAGCGTTTTGTAAGTAACAAAACAAATGGGCAGTTTTTTTAGTTTAAAATGAACCAACTTGTTTCTCTGTAAAATGGCTCCCCTTGGTGTGAACCTTCCTTGGATGTTCCCTTTTAAAGCCCTCCTAATTTGGAGAGATTTTGGTTCCAGGGGACCGAGTTAGTCAACTTCAAAGGGAGTGCTCCCCAGAAAAACATTGAGAATTGCAATGCTATTTGCATGAAAATAGTGACCCCCGGCAGCTAGTAGCGTGGAAATTACAGTGAAGCTTCCTCAGGCTCTCCCCTTGAAGCACCCCTAATTTGGAGAGTTTTGGGGTACAGGGAACAGAGTTATTGAACTTCAAAGGGGCTGCATGTGGAACTTAATTGAAGGAGTATGGATCGGTGCGCTGAGGGGAAGTTGTCAATTAACCCTTAAATTTGTAAAGCGCGCCGGACACACTCCTTCCTTCCTTCCATTAAGCACAAGCACCCCGTTCTTTGGAGCTTAATATCTCTGCCCCCTGGAAACCCTAACTTTTCCAAATTTCAAGGGATCCCCTAACACTGCTTGGGGAAAAGAAGCCTCCCCCTGCAGCTCCTTTAGAGATCAATAACTCAGTTTCCTGTACCCCAAACCTCTCCAAATTGGGGGTGCTTCAAGGGGAGAGATTGAGGAAGCTCCACTGTAATTTCCATGCTGCTAGCTGCCTGGGATCACTATTTTCAAGCACATAACATTGCAATTCTAAATGTTTTGGGGGGGCACCCCCTTTGAAGTTGAATAACTTGATCCCCTGAACCCCAAATCTCTCCAAGTTTGGAGGGCTTAAAGGTGAGAGTCCAAGGAAGGTTCACACCAAATTTGGTGCTTCTAGGACCCAGGGGACCTGTTTTATAGAGTAACAAATTGGATTATAACTGGTTTATTCTGTACAATTAAAAAAAATCATTTCTAATGAAACGAAACAAATCACAGGGAAACGAATCTCAATTTTCCCCTTTCCCTTTTATCCCTACTTCCAACCTCTAGCTCTCCAGCCAGTTCCTTAAACCACTGAGTTATCCAATAGTTCATGTTATAGGAATGATGAATAAACAGAGTTTCACAAACTTATTCAAACTGTGTTGCAGAGGCATGCTGGTTTAGATGCAGGAGGTACCACATACTGGCCTTTGTTACCAGTTTTTTAAAAGCTGCTTTACTTTGGCTGTATTTTTTAAGTGTTTGTGGATTGTATTCTTATCAATTGCCTTCAGGGCCTTTGTCAGCACCAAACAGCACCCTATACATGCTTTCACGTCCAGTCTTTTTAAAAGCAACAGTCAAATAGTGAATGCTGTTGGTTTTAGCTACAAAAAGGAAGGTCAAAATGTTAAATAACAAACACAACCCTCATTACAGCCAGAACTTGCAAATCCAGTGAATATTTTGAACATGTTTAAAGAAACATTTTTTCGTATCAGGATTTGAAAACAATTTCAATATTGTGAAATTACAGGATATTTATGTGGTCACAAAAACACAGAAGACGGTAGCACTGGTGCCTAAAACACGTGAAGTAATTAGGGTGGATTTTAGCGGTCTGAGTAGCTGCCTAGATGCCCTAAGCACATCTGATCTCGTTTGATCTTGGAAGCTAAGCAGGGTTGGGCCTGGTTAGTATTTGGATGGGAGACCACCAGGGAATACCAGGTGCTGTAGGCATCTGGAATAGGAACTGGTAAGCCAATCCAGTATTCCTGTCAAGAAAATTCAATGGACATGGAGTCACAAAGAGTCGGTCACAATTGTAACAACATACACACAAGTCACTATATTTAATAAAAATGTAATGAAGAGGTAACAAAAAGAGATGAGAGGTAGTCAGGAGGGAGTTAATCTGCTTTCAGGGCTTAATAGCAAATAGGTGTTACATTAATTTTTTTTTTCTTATTACCTTTTATTTTGGTCAAAATGTATTTATTTGCTTATTTATACATTTATCTAAATATCTAAAACACCCTGTTTATCAGACATGTTCACACACCAACATTAAGGTATTTTGAGAATCTAGCCCATGTAACCATGCTGAAGCAGTACTAGTACTTCATGAATTACTAGTTTATTGCATCAGTCAGGCCCACCCAGTTTATTCTCGACTGCCACTTTCATCCACAGGGACAGGAAAATTTTTCATGACACTTTGGATACAATCTATTGTCCTGCAGTTGTGTTTTGTGGATAGGGCACAGCAGAGACGGAAGAAGAAACTTCTTGAATCATAGAACAGACAAACAAAGATGGAACCTTGAGGAGAATGAGTTCGACGGAGTCCCTGAATTACTTTAAAATCTTCAGGTATGCCATCGTCTGACAAGTAGGTAGATACCCCCCTCATTCTGACAGTCCTTCCTTCCATATTTTCCTCTTTGTTGTGTCTTCCTTGCTATTAAACATCACCTGGCAGTTTCTCAACCTCCTAGTGTTCTTATTTCACTCATTTCCTTCTGTGTTCTACATCTTTTGTAATTCCACATCCAGCATTTCGTAAAACACAACACATCTCGCAGTAAAATCTAAGAAGAGAAGCTAACCAAAAGCTTAAAACTGTAATTTGACAAAACAATACAGCAGGACAGGTTGACTCAACCTTCCATCCTTCCGAGGTCAGTAAAATGAGTACCCAGCTTGCTGGGGAGGGGGCAATGTGTAGTCTGCATACTTTAATTAAACTGTAAACCGCCCAGGGTTTACTTGAAGTGGCATATAAGCAGAACACTTTGCTTTTGCTTTTTGTTTCAAATGATCATTGATCTACCCCAATTCTTTCTCTGGATATCTCAATATGGGTGTCTTGCTGTATTATTATCCCTCACGAGTTCCAACTGGCCAGGATAGTGGTCCAAATATAAAGGTAAAACAGGAAGCCAACTCAGATGGAGATGATTAACTTTTGAAAAATTAAGCAAAAGGCTCTAAGCAAGACATTGTCTGCTGGCCAGGTGGCAAAAAATACGATATTGGTGCCTTCGAAGCAAAAAGGGGGTTAAGCCGCGTGGCCATCACAAAACACAATTGCAAAAATAGGTTACAGATGATACCTTTGGTGCCTGGAATGAAAAAGCTTTTTATATTCATTTAACAGATAATTCACTTTCACTAAGAATAAGGGCCTGAAGATCTTGAGTTCTGAAGAGCATATGGGGCAGGAGAAGAAGAAGAAAACCTTAAGTTATTTTGATAGGAAGCCATTTAGGCTTCTAAAGGAAAGAACCACCACCAGGATTTGGGCTTGGAAGCAAAATGGCAAACAATATAGTACCTGCAAAAACTGGAGTCAGTTGAAGTAAAACTGGAGTAAAGGGGCCTGAATCAATTAAAACTTCTGCCAGCCAAATCTGGCACTAATTAAAACGTCCAACTCAAGGGCACATAAAAAGAGGACAATCATCTACCCAGGTTACCACAGAACCACATGATCAGGTGACCATTGCCTGAACAGCCCTAGCTAGCAAACCACAATTACAATCTGTCACCGCAAGGCCCCCTGGTTCTCAGGTCATCTTTTCAGATTATAGTACCAAAAGTCCCTCATTCGACGGCCAAGCTAGCTATGAAATTCTAGAACTTGCAGTCCCCCCCCCAAACAACAACAACACACACACACAACTTTTCAAATGCTGATGATAGCAAGCAGGGCCGGTGCTAGGGTTTTTTTGTGCCCTAGGTGAGGGGTGAGGGGGTGGGGCGGGCGGCAGGCAGGGCGGGGCGGTGGCAGGGTGGCAGGGGGATGGTGGGGGACAGCAACGGGCACAGGGGGTGGGTGGTGATGGGCGCAGGGGGCAGCGACCTGTGGGCAGCAACAGGCGGCTGGCGGGCGGTGGGGGGAAAGACGGCGGTGGCCAGCGGCGGGGGGGTGGCAGGCTGTCCAGCGCCCTCTCTCCATTTTGGCGCCCTAGGCAACTGCCTAGTTCGCCTTAATGGAAGCGCCGACCCTGATAGCAAGAGATCTGGGCTCAAGGTACTGACAAACTCAGGGGCGATGCAACCTTATTGGGAATAGACTGAAGACAACTCTCCAAAACTACTAATTTACTACTCGTGCACATTCCTTTGCTGGAATTCAGATCATGAAACAAAATCAAAAGTAGACTATATGGGTGATACCTTCGTAGGCTTCTAGTAGAAAAACCAAAAACAGTTGCTGAGCTTGCGAGAGCACAAGCCCTCTTTTTCAACGCAGGTATAAAAGTCCAAACACGGCAAGGGATGTAATTTGCCAGGAGAGAGTTCTTGCCATGTTTGGACTTTTATACCTGCTTTGAAAAAGAGGGCTTGTGCTCTCGAAAGCTCAGCAACTTTTTTTTTGTTTTTCTACTAGCAGCCTACGAAGGTATCACCCATCGTCTACTTTTGATTTTGTTTTAATGGCTGCATGGCTCCAAAGCTCTTTTAGATCACGAAACAGCACACCTTCCTTTTCCAAGGGGCAGGTAAGCCTATGTTCAGCCTTTCTTAGGCCATGAAGCCTTCCAGACAAGCCATTTTCTAGGGGAGCAGAATTTAGTTGTCCGACCAGCAGAAGAAACTCCCTGCATGAAGAACTCTGGAATTTAAAGGGGGAGGGAAATACACAAATGCACATGCCTATCCATTTCCTTTCGCTCCTTCTCAGTTCAGTCATATCATGCAGCTATTTCAACCTAGCCAGTAATGTTAGATGCCAAAAGGAAGGCCCAACAGGAAGTATCAGATGTAGTTATCATTTCCTTATCAAGGGCACTGCTCTTTTTTACAAGGCCTGGCAGAAAGCAACATAGTTGGTGTCACAATGGAGGGGGCAGGAGGGGAGAGCGTAATGGAATGCCAGGGATACAGCTCACTCAAGCTGATGGCCTTGATAATACTGCAGTCCAAACCCAGAAACCTGCTGCCTGGCTATTCTCGGCTGACGATCTCGATACGACTGTGATGGTAACAGGGCCAGGGGCAAAGTCTGGATCTCTGCAAGCTGAGCTGGACGAGAGGAGAGAAGTCTCCCTTTGACACAGAAAGAGGACAGAACAGTTCTCTCAGCACAAGGTCAAAGAAACACAGGGCTGCTGCTAAATTGTCAGATTGGAGAGCCTTGGAGGGGGGGGGAATGAAACAAACAGAAGCCTGATAAAGGTTGGGAACAAGATCTGATGCTCCAGCACGGATCCGGTTAGTTGTAAGGGAGAGACCTGGGAACACAGACAGAAAGGAACCGATCCGGTTTCCCCCCTCCCTGCTGACAACAAATAAGGCTGAAAAGTGTGTGTGTGTGTGTGTGTGTTCGGTCTGAGAAAGAAAGACAGAAAAAAGAGCAAGAAAGACAGAAAACAAGCTTTGCAGCTGAAAGGAAGAAAAGTGTGCGCGCACTAGACATGGGCACGGAGCAGCGAAATTGTCATTTCCGTTTTCGGTTTCCGTTACGTAACGGAAACGGTAACGATAATTACGCCGCTCCAGCTCAAACCCGACCCGAAAAAAGAAAAATTGGGTCGGGTTTTTCGTTGTCGTTAATGGCATCGCGGCGATCACCAAGCAGCACAGAAAAAAAGTTTTAAAAAGTAAAAACAAACAAAAAAACAAAAAAACACGACTCCCGGCCAAAAAAGCAGGCGAAAATATGCCTGCCTGAGGACACCTACCAGAGGGGTGGTTTCTGGGGTGTGTCCCCGGCCTTGCCCCCCTCTCCTGTCCTGGGCTGCTTGCACCAGGCTGGGGGGGGGTCATCCTCATCTGTCTCGCATGCCATGCGGTGGGGGGGATCCAAAATGGTGACCCCAAATTTTCTTTAGAAATCGTGGTCAAAAAACACACCAAATCATCACAGAAACATGTGAAATTTATTTATTTTAAATGCCTGATTTTTAATAGTAGCAGCAGTGGGTTTTTATAGCAATAAAACATCGCATTGATTTTATTTTATTTTATTTTATTTTTTATTTTTTTAGACCTGCCCATTTGGGCTGGGCATGGGATGGGACCATGCAAATTTTATGAACCATTCCACCAATGACATGGCCAGGTTTTAACTGACACTTCTGGATGTGCCAGAGGGCATAAAAAGCCGAGGCACCTTCCAGAAGTCGCAGTCGGGTCTTGGATGTGGAGGGTGGAGGGCTGTGTGGCTGGCTGCTGCTGGCTATTCGAATCGAGATTGGAGGGAGGCTGGAGGCTTTAGATTTAAGTTAGGCAGGCAGGGAGGGAACTGAATTTAGAAAATAATTTCTTTGATTCTCTGCAGCTTTGTCTGCTGAAGGGAATAGCAGTTTTATTCTTTTTTTTCCTCTGGCAGTTTGTGAGGATTTTTTTTCTGATATTGGGTAAAGAAGGAGGTTTGACTGGGAGGAGGTATGGATTTATTTTAAAAATATATTACATTGGGATGTCAAATCGCGCTAAATCGTGGTGGAAACGACAAACGACAAACGAAACGACGAAACAACAAATTTTTGAAAAATTTCGCGACAAACGGAAACGACCCAAAACGGACTCATTCCGACAAATGAAAACTCAAAACGTCATTTTTTCTGGTCGTGCCCATGTCTAGTGTGCAGAATCAGGAATTTATTCATGACAACAGAGAGGCAGGCGCACCGGTGAAAATCTGAATTTTATTTTTTACCTCTCTCATCTCAGTATATCAAACTCAAGCTGAGTTGATATTTGTCTCCTTAGTAATGATGATGTCTCTCCCTTTCTATCTGCAATGGTGTGTGGACGCGCACGCACGCACGCACGCACACACACGCACACACACTTGCTTTCTTTTTGGGCCTTACATATAAACTCTTTCATGTCACATAAATCTTATTGGCTTTTAAGACCATCATTATATTAGGCTATGACTTGAGTGAAATTATTTCACTATACAAAACTCTGCATTATAATTCATTGCAGCTGTGAAGTTTTAATTTACTTATCTTGGTTCTGAAGTGCTTTCTGTTTATTTTGTTAAATGTCATGATGTGTTCAAGCTAAAGGAAGCCAGATTTAGGCTGAAACGCCTTCCGTTAGAGCAGTATGACAACGGAGCCCATGACCTCGGGAGGTAGTGAGCGTGCTGGGTAAATTAAAGAGAAAATTGGCCAGCCATCTGTCAGATCTGCTTTGACTTGGATTTCTGCCTTGAGCAGAGGTTTGGACTTCCAACTCAGTTATTCCATGGTTCTACTATTACTCCACCTCTCCGTAATTTTGCAGTATCTGTTCTGTCTTTAATATGTATGCATTGACTTCCCATGCTGCTCATACATTTCTTACTAGGCAACTGATAGATCTATCTATCTATCTATCTATCTATCTATCTATCTATCTATCTATC
>JAHTLZ010000007.1:47048570-47076858 GCA_023846285.1 Phrynocephalus versicolor | reverse complement strand
TTTTTTACTGTTTCTAGACATAGATACTGTGATGTGATAATGTAAATGATTAGTATGCACCTAATCAAATGCTTATACAAGCTGCCTACGTTTAATACTAAGTAAAAAGAAAAAAAAGCTGCTTTGATGGCTTTATGTCATCATATGCTTAACATTTTAGTGTTATTTTAATGATGTTAATGTATTTGGGAAGGTTTATGTGATGTTAACTGGTCAATTAATATTTTTGTTTTTATTTGCATTTAGTTAATTTGTATTTGCTGTGCCCCGGTTTCGATGGATTGTTTGCTACCTAGAGTGGCCTTTGACCTGGTGGGGCGGAATAGAATGTAATTAATTAATTAATAACAATCTGAGTTTCCTTTGACATCACATTATTCTGGGTCAATTTCATCACACTCCATCCTGGCCAATTGTGCCCTGATTGTTATGATCTTATGACGGTATTTAGACTTAGTCAATCAGATTTGACAAAAGGCCACCCATTCAAATGATTTTGAATCATAACCAAGAGACACATGTGTCAAGGGAATGCTTTCTTATGTACTGTCATTATGTGAGCAATCAATGGCAATTTAGAAAAAAGGGTAGTGTTTCCAAGGTTAGTACTGTACAGTATCACCTTTTCTATGAATGGGGAGCATTCTCAGTCCCTTTCAGTGTAATTCCTACAAAATGGTCTCAAAGGGTATTTGTACACGACCCCTAAACTCCGCCGCAAATGGCTTCCAGCTCCGGAGCTTACAATTGTTTCCCCACCAGCTCCGAAGTTTACAGAAAATTAAGTGCGGCCACGCCCACCTAAGCGCGTCCCAGCGCACTTTTCAGGTACCTGCTCTCGGAGGGTGAAAAATCCCAGATCCGGATGTAAAGGAGTGAGTGCCTGGCTCTCCTCACTTCTGTTTGTTGTTGTTGTTGCCTCCCACCCCTTTAAGAGAAGGAATCAGGACGAAGACGGGGCTGAGGGAGGCTTGGACCGGCAAACGGAGGTGAGCCTGCATTCTTTTGTCCCCTTTTTTCTCCCTCCCCTCACGCAGACAGGATCAAGGAAGTGCGGAGGGGTGGGGACGCAGAAAGAGCAACGAACCCTCAAGATCTCTGGTCTGAATTTAAGTGGCCAGCGGATCTTAGAGGTCGTGTGAAAAGGCCCAAAGAGAGATAGAGGATCAACGAAGCATGAATTTGAAAGGGGTTTATAAGGCCATCAAATCCAACCTCTGCTCAAGGCAGGAACTCAAATAGCAGCAGATCTGCCAGGTGGTTGTCTAGATTTCTCTTAAATGGCTCCAGTGCTGGAGCACACACCACCTCTTGGGGTACTGGATTCCATTTCTGGAGCGCCTGGGGGGAAAGTTGTTTTTGGGCCCCTATGGCCCTCCCCAACCCCATCACATCCACCCAGCAAGGGGGGGCAATCCTGCAGGCATGGGGGGAGCACATGCAGGGGTGTTTGTTTGTGTGTGCATGCATGGTAGTGTCCTACCTCTCACACGGTGAGCAAGGCGAGGAAGAGGAAGAGGAGGAGGACGCCACAGCCACCATGCTCCCCGCACGCCTGCCTGCCTGCTTGTTTCACCGTTTGCCTAGCATGAGGCGGCGTCAGAGTGTGTCCTGTCGCCAAGCCTTAGGCTGATACTTCACGTCCCTCTCGCTGCAGTTCGCGGCCCCACTGGAGACCGGTTCGAAGGAACGTAACCTCACGTCCTTGTGGGGTCAATCCGAGTTCACCCCGACCACGCCCCCAGAACTGCGCTCCAAGCGGGGTGAGAGATTCCCATCCTGGAGCTCGGGAATCTTTTCAATCCACTTCTCAATCCGTGTTGAAAACTGATTTCAACACGGAGGCAAGTTCACCTCGGCTCGAGGAAGGACGTGAAGTAACCACCTTAGGTGGGGGGAAGGAGGGCTGCTGGCGGGGGGTACACAGCTTCCTCCTCCTGCTCCCCCTACAGGTGCCCCCAGATTACTGCGCCCAGAGCAAAAGCAGCCTTCCGCAAACCCCCAAGCACCCTTGCTCTGTACTGCCCTGACAGTTAGGATGTTTTTCCTGATAACTGCAATTTAGCTTCCTGTAACTGGAGTCCATTGTTGTGTGTCCTTACACTCTGAGTTGAATGAGAACAGATCCTGCCCCTCCGCTGTATGACAGCCTTTCAAGTATTTGAAAAGTCTTATCCTATCTCCCCTCAGTCTCCTTGTCTCAAGGCTAAACAAGCCCAGTTGTTGCCTTTTTTCCTCACAGGACTTGGTTTCCAGAATTCTAATGTATTTTGCAAATGATAAAAAGGCACAGATTTTGAACAATGACATCTTTCAACTTAGTCCTAGAATCATAGAATCAGAATCACAGAGTTGGAAGAGACCTCAAGGGCCACCCAGTCCAACCCCCTGCCATGCAGGAACCCCCATCACAGGGCTCCCGACAGGTGGCCATCCAGCCTCTGCTTAAACATCTCCAAAGAAGGAGACTCCGCCACCCTCCTTCATGGCAGCAGATTCCACTGCCAAACAGCACTAACTGTCATGAAGTTCTTCCTAATGTTCAAATGGTATCTCTTTTCCTGTGGTTTGAAATCATTGTCCCACGTCCTAGTCTCTGAAGCCATGGAAAACAAACCTGTTCCCTCTTCCATATGACATCCTTTCAAATTAAACATAACTATCATATCCCTCTCAGCCTTCTTTTTGACAGGCTAAACATTCCCAGCTCCCTATGCCATTCCCTATAAGACATTTCTTCCAGAACTTCAACCATCCTGGTCGCCCTCCTCTGGACCCGCCCGAGGTTAAAATTGAGACAACTACACCATCTTGGACAAAATAAGGCATGCCTAAACTTCATCCACAAACACAACACTGCAATACACTGATGTGGCAGAGCAAAACTCACAAGTTTGAAGCGCCAGGACTTTTTGACTAACTAGGACAGTGTTGGTGAACCTATGGCACGGGTGCCAAAGGCGGCACTCAGAGCCCTTTCTGTGGGCACCCGACATCGCCCCTTCACAGCCACCTGTATTCAGGTTAAATGGCTGTATTGGCACTTTGGCGAACATTAGTGGGTTTTGAATCATAGTTTGAGCACTCGTTCTCTAAAAGGTTCGCCATCACTGAACTAGGATGATGACCTACTCCCTAAGGTGTTCCTCTTTCCCCTGAGCTTAGCTGCAGTCCTCACCGTAGCTTGCCAAGTGGGGAATGGATTTCCGCTGTTGTAATGCCAAGTGTTTAGCACAATTTGGTCTGAGATGGACAATTAAGAGCCATTAGGTTTTAAAAATACCTACTCTTGGTAGTATTGGCTAATACTCATTTGTTGCTATCCACCGATGTGAGATGCCTATAATTTTAGAATCTTCTCCAAAGCAGGCTGGCTATGGAGAATTTCAAGACAAGCATTTGCCCTTCAAAATCTACTGCTATGCTGTATCATAATTGTAGTTGGAGAAGATGAGAAATGAAAAAAGAGAGAGAGAGAGCATCTGGATGTATCTGCATTCCTGTCAAGGACTATGGCATGCCACACTATTATAGTGTGTAAATGAATTACCGCACTTCCATGGAAGTCAAGAATTTTGCACCTGACATGTTCTATAGAAACTACGAAGCACGTCAGCTTCAAATCCACTATGCACAACAGCACTTCACTGTGCAGTGTGACCAGAAGTCAAAAATGGAAGATTTCAATTCAGAAGCAGTACACTCAGAAGTATTCAATACAGGAACTCATCTGTAACAGATGAGAGTAGAGAACATCATCAAAGCTACTCCCTTTCCTTAGAGCAAATGCCTTCACATTTTCCGGGTTGTTGCTCCTGCCACCCCAAATTCCCCCTTTCATATTAAAAACAAGCTAGAATCCTGCTGTCCAAATAGAGAGTGAAAGAAAAATCATGTTAGTACTCATTCCCTGCTCTCTTAGTAATTGCATGACGGATCTCGCAAAGCAGCATGAGAACAGGTGCAACACCCAGAACTTTTCTGGACGTTGCATTTGAAAATGAATAGCAATATGAGTAGCATTTTGCTCCACCTTTAGGTAAAATGATGTCTACTGCCATTTGTTTTCAGCCAAGCCTTCTCCAGAATCAAGTAAATATCTTCCACTATTTCATTTTAATGCGAGGAAGGTTTAACTCAGGTACCATGTGAACAGAGGAACTGGTGTCAAGTGGTGGAGGCCAAGGAGCAATGTTGTACAAAAAACTCAAAAACAGAAGGTGGATAGCAGTGAAGCTGGTCCTACTGTTAGGCAGAATATGACTGCCTCAAACAGCAAGGACGTATAAGGGTCAGCTGTCTTGTTGTCCTCAGGTACAGAAAACAGTGCTGTCCCGTCATCAGTGTTACAGTTAATTTCAGCTGCTGGTCCACATGGATGGCTTTTATACATGGAATACATTTTGCCCCAGGCAGAAAACTGCTCCGGTCTGGTCTGAGATAACGTGGAAATCATTGGGAACTAGGAATGGCCACAAAACGGAAAAATTGAGTTTTGTTTAATTCCATTTCATCCCCCCTGCATTCCATTTGATACTGTAAGTAACAAAAACTTTCAAAACAAAATTTGTTATTTATGAATAACAAAACGAAATTCGGTAAGGGAATCCCCTGGCAAGGGGTTGAGAGGGTAGCGCTGAAACCTTCCATACGAACCTACCCGGCAATTAAGATCGAGCCAGGGGGCCCTTTTGAAAGAGCCATCCCTCAAAGAGGTGAGAGGGATGGCTTGTAGACATAGGGCCTTCTCGACAGCTGCCCCCAAGCTATGGAATGCCCTCCCGATCGAGATCCGCCTGGCGCCAACACTGATTACATTCCGGCGCCAGCTAAAAACCTTCCTGTTCCAGAAGGTTTTTAATTGATATAATATAGACTGTGGGTCCACTGATGACAATTTTAGGATAATGATTTTAGTGTAAGGTTTTTATTGATGATTTATTGATATTTTACTTTTAACTAATTTAAATTGTTTTATTCTTTGGATTGTAAGCCGCCCAGAGACCTTTGGGTAGTGGGCGGCATATAAATTAAATAAATAAATAAATAAATAAATAAATAAATAAATAAAGCTAGGCTGTAGCCTGTTTAAAATGACAGCGGCAGTGGGGAAGAGTTTCAGAGGAGTACTTGCCTCCTAGCTCACTCCTTTGTCTGCCTCAGCCAGGCAGCAGCAGAGGCAAGCACAGCAGCATGAGTTCTCCTTGGAATCTCTGACCGCTGCCACCTCCCCTTCTGGCTAGGCTGCCTTGTGACTGCAAGCCCAGCAGGTGAGGGAGCCCTTTTACAGTGGAACGAAATGGTTGTTTTAAACAAGAGGGGGGAAAAACCCCACACCATTTTGTTTCATTTGTAACGAAATGCTGCTTGTTCGTTCTGTTTCATTTCGTTTTGTTACGCCACGAACCGACGAATCAGCATTTCATTTTTCGTTTGGTGCCCATCCCTGTTGGGAACCCTTGAGAGAAGAGTATGGGGCTGAATAAATGGTGAAGAGCAGCGGGGGAGTAGTTTAGAACATTGTTCCCAAGTCTGGAAGTTCAGTTATGGCAACTGGACTTCCTTTCTTATTACATCGAATGTCTTGCTACTCATCCAAGTGGCTCCTTCAGCTACTTGGATAAGTAGCAGAACATTTTGATCTAACAAGGAAAGAAGTCCACTTGCCATGATTTAGCTTCCGGATAACCTTACCGGGATGACTGAGAATCTTTCCAGAAGTTCCTTAATTTGGAATATTTTTGTTATTCCCACCTATGGAATTCATGTCAACAGAAAAAGCAAGCCACCTTGCCTCTGATGCAGCCAAAGGTTCTCTTTTTCTTGGCCACTTTCTGACCAGAATTAGGTTCTTGGCAAAATACCAGAGAAATACTCAAAAGGGGAGGGAGACCCTGTTTTCTCCCCTCGATTAAGTGGAAGAGCCCTTAACGAAGGCCTGGTGTTTTGTCGGCATTCCAGAGCAATAAAAAATGCAAAGGATGATCAATAATGCATCCACACGGCTATTTTTGAGAGTAAATAATGTACTCCACCCATTCCTGAAACAAAGCCATCCTGGACCACGCTGCAGTTCCTGAAGAGGCCTCAAGAGAGACAGATGTGCTACAGGCCAAATGAGGTCACCAGCAGCTGGATGGTGCAACCCGTTTGCTCTAGAGCAGTGGTTCTCAACCTGTGGGTCCCCAGATGTTCCTGGACTGCAACTGGACACCCAGAAATCCCCTTTAGCACAGTGAGTGGTGCAGGCTTCTGGGAGTTGCAGTTCAGGAATATCTGGGGACTCACAGGTTGAGAACCACTGCTCTAGAGCAATCCCATTCAAGGCCATCTTCTCTGGTCCACGAGCAGCAGGCTTTGGAGGCCAGGCACGTGGCAGAACGACGGGATGCATGGGAGAAATTTATGAAGGCAGACAATAGCTGTCCCTCCTGGAAGATCGCCAGGGTGCTAGTGTAATGCTTTCTGTCTCCATGACATGATCTCTGAGATCTCCTAAGACAGAGGTTATTCTAAAGACCATTAGATACACATACTTTTTGGGATTTTGCAACCGAGTCCAAAAATTGCATTAAAAGCACCATGTATCATGGAAACAAAACACACGTTTCAAAAACATAATAGTCGGATTCACACACAAAAAGCATTATACATGGGGAAAGTGTTTGATATGTGATATATACCTCACAGTGCCTTGGTTAAACTGCAATACTGCAGTCAAGACTCTGCACGACCCAAGTTCTATCCCGAAGGGCTCAGGCCGCAGGGCTCAACGTTCACTCTGCCTTTCATCCTTCCAAGGTCAGTAAGTTGAGTACCCATCTCACTGGGGTGACTGGGTGGGTTGGTGGGGATGCATAGCCTGTATTATTAAACTGTAAAACTCCCAGAGAGTGCTTTAAGTGATATGGGGAAGCATACGAGTAGCACACTTTGCTTTGTATTTTAGAATATCTGTGTAAAAACCCTCTGTGTTACTATTTGAAATGCACAGTATGTTGTACAATACACTGTAGAGATGGGCACGAAACGAACAATTTTTCGTTTCCGTTTTTATTTTTTCATTTAGTTACGTAACGAAATGACCAACGAACTTTGTCTCTAAAATAAAATGAAACGAACAGAAACACCGGAAATTTTTGTTGTGCATTTCGTTTTCGTTACGGCAATACAAGTGATCTGCTTTAAATGCTAAAAAAAAAAATCACAAAAAATTGAAATAAATGGTAACGAAATGATAACAAACAAACGAAAATGAAAAACGATTTTTTTTCAAAAATTCACAAAAAAATGGAAATGAACCAAAACGGACCCCTAAACAACAAACAACAAATGAAACACCTTTTTTTTTAATTTGTGCCCATCTCTAATACACTGCACTGGAACTCTCTCTCTCCCGGCTAGAACACATGAGACACGTTTAGGTGTCTGTAGATGTGAATCTCTCAGGTGGAATTTCCGTCGTAGATAATTATGGGATTCGAAACCCCCTCCAAAATCCACAAATCCCATTCCAATTCCTTTTACCATTTACTGGTTGATCTTTGTGGGACCAGCACTTGCACTTAGGGCCAATTCTTCCAGAGACCCTGAAGCTGCTCCATGGAGCACCGTTGGTCCTCTGATTAAAACAATCCATTCTGCCCTGCTTACATTGCTTACATTGCTTACATTGCTTACATTGTAGTTTTCTGTCACTCTCCATTATTAAGACTGTGGGCGTCCCTGCACAAAAACATAACATCTATCACAGCTTAAGTAAACAGAGATGGACTAATCAGGTTTCCCATCAAGTCCTTAGAAATGAATGAAGGGTACAACTCCCAATCACTCTTGGCTTCCATTCCATTTATGGAAATAACCACAGCTAAGATGATCCGATGATCCACGGAGGGTTATTAAGCCTATATATCCTCCCTTCCATATAAGCCAGGTGCTCTGTTTGATGAGAAATCAATTAAGTTTGAGGAGTTGAAGGGCAGGTCAGTGGAATCTAAATAAACTTTGCCTTCACTTATGGAAAGTTATGGTGCTAAAATTCTAAATTCTGGGTCCCATCTTTGAATTATTTTATGTCCCAAAAGAAGAATGACAAAGAAGAATTTCTTTGATGTGTGCTCCCCAAAAGGTCATATAATCCTAGAAAGCCACAGTCTGGGTGGAGGGAAAAAAGCACATTTTAGGAGGTTTTATGGAAGGTTGATTAGAATCTCAGAGTAAGAAAATGATTGTCTTATTTAAAATCACCTCGCTCATTTATGCTGTGCGATCTGTACCAGTAAAGGCATTCAGCACCACTCAGATGGTAAAAAACTTCTGTTTAGTTCTGCTTATGGGGGGCAATGTGTAGCCTGCACACTGTAATTAAAAACATTGTTAACCGTCCAGAGACTTCTTGAAGTGGTATGAGGCGGTATATAAGCAGAACACTTTGCTTTATCCAACACATGAAGCTACCCGTACTTGAGTCTGATTGAGATCCCACCAGTTTCCCTGAACCAGCAACATGTGGGACTACAAATCTCATTATCCTCAGCTGAATGGCTATTTGGAGATGCAGGGGAAAGGGGATGTAGCTCAGCAACACACCCAAAATATTTTACATGGACAACACTGCACACATCCCCTGCATGTCTAGGTCGATTGGAAGAACTCCATATAATTATACAGATTTATGTTTCTGGACTACCTCTCCCAGAATTCTCTAGGCAGCTACTGTGCACCTCTATGTCCTGCCAGTAATTCTGGAGAGCAGCTGCTAATTTCAACAATGGGATCGCTAGGAAAAGGTTCTGATACACTACAATGTTCCACGTTTTTACGGACCTGGTAACTTGTGTAAGCGAGCTGCCTAGATGCCTTATAAGCACATCCAATCTCGCCTGATTTCAGAAGCTAAGCAGGGTTAGCCCCGGTTAGTACTTGGAAGGGAGACCACCAGGGAATACCAGGTGCTGTAGGCGCCTGGAGTAGGAACTGGCAAACCACTCCAGTATTCCTGCCAAGAAAACTCCATGGTCATGGGGTCACGAAGAGTCGGTCACGGCTGTAACAACACAACACACACACACAAACACACACATGCAATTTGTGTAAGCAAGTAGCACCTCCCATTGCTTCCACCTCGTGTGCCAGATTGTTTAAGAGGTACTTAGCTTGGGGTCTGGCCTTCCGCCCGTGGAAGGCACTGCTTTTATGCCCTAGATATGTAAACTAGGCAGCCTTCCCACAAACAGCTGAGGAACAGCCCTCCGCACTGATCACAAACCTTTGTAATATTTAGGCAGTGACAGAGCAGCACACACACAGGCAAGCATTTGAACAAGAGGCAGTTAAGGATAGGTGGATCCATCAATTTCTAGCTAGTGTCACTTTCGCAACTGTTTATTAACAGTTCTGTCCTATTTCCACTGCAGATTTCAAAGATCTCGGTCAAAACTCACAAGCAACGAAATCTTGTGAAATGCATTTTTGAAAAGGATGTTTTCATAAAATGCATAAAATGTATCTTTTTGTTTCAAGACATGCACTTTAAAGCTTAGTTGGATATGTGTTTGTTTTGAGTCGAAAACTGCGAGAACTACCGTGAAGCATAAAGTCCTATCTATTTTTCTGATTGATGCATAAATCTAGAATGTAATCGATCAGGTCAATACGCAAGGACCACAGTCATTGACTATGGAATAGTTTCCTACTTATGACAACTCTCTAGCAGTTTTTTCAGGCATAATGTGCTCAGAAATGGTTTAGCATTCCCTCTTTCTAGTGGAAATCCCTATCGGCCACACACTATGGGTGATCTTGGCCCCTTCTTCTAGGGAAATCAAGATTCATAACAACATAAGAACATAAGAAGAGCCATGCTGGATCAGGCCAAAGGCCCATCTAGTCCTGCTTCCTGTATCTCACAGTGGCCCCACCAGATGCGCCTGGGAGAGCACGAGACTAGATATCTGTCTTCAGATACCACTCCCCTGCACCTGGCCCTTGAAGTACCCTGGGTACTGGAGGTGGCACATCCCCATCATTGTTTGTCACCTGTGATGGACTTTTCCTCCAGGAATTTGTCCAATCCCCTTTTGAAGGCATCCAGGCCAGATGCCATCACCACATCTTGTGGCAGGGAGTTCCACAGGCTAACAACACGCTGGGTAAAAAAAAATTTCTTTTGTTTGTTCTCACTCTCCCAACCCTCAGTTTGAGTGGATGTTTGAGCCTGCGCCTCTGAAACCGATGCTGCAACACACTGAGCTATGCCGGATCATCAGAGTCCCCAAACCCACATTTTGTCATACAACAGTGCCACCTTTACAAACTGGATTTCATCTGACTTTAGGGCCAGGCCTAAATGAGAGGAACAGATAGAACTGTTTTATAGGGAGTGAGGCCATTGCTTCATCTAGCCTTGCTCTCGGGAGGGACAGGCATGGCACTTTCCCAGCCCTATTTGGGGATCCTTGGATCTCCCATGAAATAACTCATGCGAGTACTAACCTGTTTTGGTCTTGATTGATTCCCAAAATCAGGCAAGAATGCATATTTTAAGGCCCCATGGTGAAATGAAAGCACCTGGATGGGAGACCATGAGGGAACACCAGAGACACTCCCCCCCACCAAATAGGACTAGGGAAGCATTGTGCCCAAAACAGTGGCGAACCTCAGATACCAATCAACATTGTATATAAATCGGCTTCCTATGTTGTTACCTAAGCTGCCTAGATGTCCTAAGCACATCCAATCTCGTCTGATTTCGGAAGCTAAGCAGGGTCGGCCCGGGGTTAGTACTTGGATGGGAGACCACCAGGGAATACCAGGTGCTGTAGGCATCCTGAGTAGGAACTGGTGAACCACTCCAGTATTCCTGCCAAGAAAACTCCATGGGCATGGAGTCATGAAGAGTCAGTCACGACTGTAATGTCACACACAGACACACACACACACACTCTGCAGGTGAGACACATGGGAAGTGTCTTATCGTCCACAAAGATACAAACAGCTATGCACTGACTGACCCTTGAGTTCTGAAGGCAACTAAATTGCCTGAGTGATTGGATATATAGCTGACAGAACACCTTAACTGTCTTCAGACTTTATAATTCACAGAACCTGACTGTACTCTGACTGGAAAAAAGGCAAAAAAACCACACACACCCCACAATGAGATAGAGAAATAACAATTGGCTGCTACTGAATTGTCTGACAGCAACTCCACTCCAGAATGTTCCCTCCCATCCAAAACCTCTTAAAAGGTGACCTTCCTACTTTCACACATCCACTATGGACTCATCAGCATTTCTACTTTTCCCTCTATTTATCCAAAAGGCTCATTCTGCAACCACATTTTTTGCATAGTCCTCCTAGGGCAGTGATTGCAAACCTTTTAGAGACCGAGTGCCTGAGTGCGATTCAAGCCAAATTATTTTTTGCAAAGTGCCAATACGGCAATTTAACCTGAATACAGTGATACCTTGGGTTACAAATACTTCAGGTGCTACCCTTCAGGAAAGTGGGGATCGAAGAGCAGGCTTTTGAATTTCCTGCGGCCAAAGCATCCTTGCTGTGGCTGTGGGAAATTCCAAAGGCTGCTCTTTGGACCTTGCTTTCTCGAAAAGTAGCACGCCATCCACCTCTCTATCCTGGGCAGAAAGGCGGATGGGGTACTACATCTTAGGGAAAGCCAGGGGGGATCACCGGTGGCTTGTGGGCTTGTTCATAGCCCCAGTTTATTCCCCAGCCATGCCGTTTTTGGGATGTCAGAAATAAGAACATACGGACATAAGAAGAGCCATGCTGGATCAGGCCAAAGGCCCATCTAGTCCAGCTTCCTGTATCTCACAGTGGTCCCACCAGATGCGTCTCGGAGCGCATGAGACTAGATATCTGTCTCCTGATACCACTCCCCTGCATCTGGCCCTTGAAGTACCCTGGTTTTAAGCCTGGAGATGACACATCTCCATCATGGTTTGTGGCATGTGATGGACTTTTCCTCCAGGAAAAGTTGCCTCCAGAACTCCCGCCATGCCAGAAGTACACAACTGCTCTAATCATCTCATCCTTGGAGAATAAATACCACATAGGATTTGGTGGGGGGGGCATTGGACTACAAATCCCATCATTTTCCATGATGGGAGCTCTACTTGACAAACAGGCACCTTAGGGGCATAGGTTGCTTGGGAGAAATACCTAAACTAGAAGGCTCTGTCTAACACCTAATGAGGGCCTCAAAGCCATACAATCCATAAAGAAAGCTCCCAGTTGGCAAAGGGCCAGAAAGAGGGAGCATGGACAGAGCTGGGCCTCAAGCATATAAACACGACTAGAGATGGGCACGAAACGAACAATTTTTTGCTTCCATTTCTGTTTCGTTACGTAACGAAACGACAAACGAATTTTGTCTCTAAAACGAAACGAAACGAACAAAAACACCGGAAATTTTGTCATGTGTTTCGTTTCCGTTACTGCAATATGAGTGAATTGCTTAAAATCCTAAAAAAATCACAAAAATTGAAATAAATGGAAACAAAATGGTAATGAAACGAAGAAAAACGAAAATGATTTTTTTGCAAAAATTCACTAAAAACAGAAACGAACCGAAACGGAACCTCCAAATGACAAACGAAATGCCATTTTTTTAAATTTGTGCCCATCTCTAAACACGACTAGTGGGACAGCATAGATTCTTCGCATCTTATAGAATAGTGAAGTTGGAAGGGGCCTCAAAGACCATCAAGTCCAACCTCCTGCTCCATGCAGGAATACAGATCAAAAGGTATCTGCCAGGTGGTTGTCCAAATTCCTCTTGAATGCCTCCACTGTTGCGCATCCTGCACAATTGCTCACAACCTTGGGTCCCAAAAACCTTCACCAGTAGCTGGGCTGACCAGGTTGACCCTAAAATTCCCACTCTAGAGTAGACATGGGCACGGAGCGGCAAAATTCTCGTTTCCGTTACCGTTTGTCGTTTCTGTTGCGTAACGGGTAACGGTAACGAGAATTACTCTGCTCCAGCTTGAACCCGACCTGATAAAGATAAATTGAGTCTGATTTGTCGTTGTCGTTCATGGCATCGCGGCGATCACGCGATGCCAAGCAGCACAGAAAAAAAGTTTTAAAAATAACAAAAAAAAAAAAAACCCTGATTCCTGGCCAAAAAAGCAGGCGGAAATATGCCTGCCTAAGTGAGGGCACCTACCTGAGAGGGGTGGTTTCGGGGGGGGGGGAGTCAGAGAAGCGCCGACGAGGTTCCTCTGTCACACTAACCCCCCAACCCTAACATAATGTAATGTATGGTACGCGGCGGCTACGCGTTACGCTTCCCTTCCCTTCTTAGTGGGTCAACTCAGAGGCACCGGTCCCAGAGAGGTGCCTCCCAGAGCCCACTTACCCCAACCCCAACCCAAATGACAAACGGAAACGGAAACGACAATTTTTTGGAAGTTTCCGCGACAAACGGAAATGACCCGAAACGGGCCCGTCCCGACAAACGACAACTCGAAGCATAATTTTTTTCTGCCCGTGCCCATCTCTACTCTAAAGTGCTGGACCAGGCTTGGGAAACCTGAGTTCAAATCCCTATTTGGCCACGGAAACTTACTGGGGCGGCGTCAACGGCGGCGGTGTCAATGATAAATCACATTTTCAACAGCTCTTGGTTCATGAATGCCTGATGAGGGTCACCACAAGTTGGAAGTGGTTTGACTGCACAAAATAACAACCATATGCAGAAGGCTTGCTTCTTGCACGCCCAACTCCCAACAAATTCTGTGGCTCATTTTCCGGAGATAATAGTCTGTGTTGCTTTAATGTGTCAAATGATTATTCCACCTTCTCATGGTAATAAGCACACCTTGATTTAGAACCAAATAAAACTTCCCAACAGTATATATTTTCTATGTATGTCAGCAAGCTGTGTTTAGTTTATCTTCCTGGTTTTTTAAAAAAAGCATGTTCACACCTATCAATTTTAGTTTAATTAGAGCCCAGCCTTACTCAATGACTTCAATCTCACCATTCTAAATTAAATCCCCCCCCCAGCCTACCCTGTTCTTTTCCTTCCTCCCTTTCTTCTAATGGAAAAAGACTTTTCTTAAACCACAAAGACCACAAAACAATACTGTATATACTCGAATATAAGCCTAGTTTTTCCAGCCCTAATTTTGGGCTGAAAACAGGGGCCCTCAACTTATATCCAGGTTAATACTTTTAGCCACTGAGGCAAGTGCTTGGGTTGGTGGCTAAAAGTCATTTTAAACATTGTGCCCCACTTCTCCTGACCCCCACCCCCATGTTGCAGGGGAGCGGTATACAATGTTTAAAATGAATTTTAGCCACCAACCCAAGCACTTGCCTCGGTGGCTAAAAGTCATTTTAAACATCACACACGCACACACACACACACACACCAGCTCACAAAGGGGGAGATGCCCTCTGCATTTCCCATCCTAGACTTATACCTGAGTCAATAAATTTTCCCAGTTTTGGGGGGTTAAATTAGGGGCCCCGACTTATACTCGGGTCGACTTATACTCCAGCATATACGGGTAATTCTTCTACATCTACAGTACTCATCTTCCTCCCCCTCCACTCTCCTTAAGGCACCGGTACCATGTTACATAAGACTGCAGTAGATTCCCCATGTTGAGTACAGTGTGCTGTTCTATCTGCCATTAAATTAAAAGGTAGCAACCAGAACAGGATCAAGAAAGAGCTGCTGGACTGACGTTGAAAGACCACCTGTACAGTGGTGGGGGGGGGATATGAGCAGTCCTGCTAGCTTGGGAGAAGATTTTAGAAACCTTTCACAGAATTACGGCATGCATTTGGCGGCTGCAAGAAAAGACCTCGAAAGACCTCAAACATAAGAAGAACCATGCTGGATCGGGCCAAAGGCCCATCTAGTCCAGCTTCCTGTATCTCACAGTGGCCACACCAAATGCGTCTGGTAGCCTACAAGACTAGATATCTGTCTCCTGATACCACTCCCCTGCATCTGGTCCTTGAAGTACCCCAGTTTTAAGCCTGGAGATTACACATCTCCATCATGGTTTGTAACCTGTGATGGACTTTTCCTCCAGGAACCTGTCCAATCCCCCTTTGAAGGCATCCATGCTAGATGCCATCACCACCTCCTGTGGCAGGGAGTTCCACAGACTAACAATGCACTGGGTGAAAAAATATTTTCCTGTTCTTACTCTGTTCTTACTCTCCCAGCCCTCAATTTGAGTGTATGTCCCCTAGTTCTGGTATTTTGTGAGAGGGAGAAGAGCTTCCCTCTATCCACTTGACTCATGCCCTGCATTATTTTGTACATCTCAATCATATCCCCACTCAGGGGCATTTTTTCCAGACTAAAGAGCCCCATATGTTTTTAGCCTTCCCTCATAAGGGAGGTGCCCCAGCCCAGTAATCATGTTAGTCGCTCTCCTTTGCACCTTTTCCAGTTCCACTTTGTCTTTCTTGAGATGTGGTGACCAGAATTGTACACAATACTCCAGGTACGGCCTTACTATCGTTTTGTACAATGGCATTATAATGTTGGCTGTGTTATTTTCAATCCCCTTTTTGATAATCCCTTGGTTGGCAACCCGTGGCTAGCTAAGGGCATCGGAAGCATGAGAAATCCCCGGTTAAGAGCAAAAGGAGACCATCAACTTCTGGCTAATCAAGGCTATATGCCACCAAACATGATACCTGGTGGCTGGAGCCTGAATGATTCCCTAACTCTACCTCTGTGAACTGGGCTGGACATGATGATCCATGGATCCCCTTCCAGCTCTGAGGTTCTAAGGTGATCGTTTAGAAGACCATGTTCCACCAGGGCTCTTAGAACACCGCCTTTTCTCAAGAGGACCTGGCAAGTGGACTTTTTTTTTCTTGCCAAACGTTTCACTGCTGATCCTAGTGGCTTTCGATCCAAGTAGAAAAGAAGTCCAGTAGTCATGACTCAGCTTCTGGATAACCTCACCTGGACGACTGAGAATCTTCACGGACATTCTCAGAGGTGCTATGAAGATCTCACGGGGAGGACGGCTTCGATCTCAATGAAGGAGGGGTAAAAACCTCACAGAGAAAACATGCTCTTGATGTCATCTGCCAACCCATTCGCTCCGATGGGTCCAAGGATTCGCTCAAGGAGACTTCCCTGCGGCCTTTTTTTTATTTATACAGTGGTACCTCTGATAACGAATTTAATTTGTTCTCAGAGGCAATTTGTTATCCGAAAAAATTGTTATCCGAAATGTGGTTTCCCATTGAAATGAATAGGAAACCAATTACAGTGGTACCTTGTATAAAGGAATTAATTTGTTCCAAATGAAATTATGTTAAGCAAATTTTCCTTTATACAAATTCCCATAGGAATGCATTGAAAACAGAGTAATCCCATTTTTATGTTGTACGGATTTTCCCCATAGGCGATTATGTTAAGCAAATTTCCCCTATCTCCAGAATTTTTATGTTGTACAAATTTTATGTTATACAAGTTGTTTGTTATACAAGGGTCCACTGTAATCTGTTCTGGAGGTCTGAAAAAAAGGCAAAATGTGTGTGTGTGGGGGGGTGTCCAGACCACTTTATAAAATGCACTTTAAAGGCTTATAGTGCTGGAACAGCCACCAGAACATCCTCCAGCAGTGCAGTGCAAACATGGAGAAGAGAAACCAGCAAGACTACCCCAGTCTGTTCCCATCCAAAGTGCCATGGGGGAAAATGCAAACAAACATAAGCAGGAAGAAAAACCCAGCCCATTTTTGCCTGCGGAGCAATGAAAAAAGACTGCAAACAGAGAGAAACACCCCAGCCTCTTCCAGCCAAAAATACAAAGAAAAGCAGTGCAAAGATTAATAAAAGCTAGCTCCATATCTTACCAAGTTTGAAAGGTCCGAATCCCTCAGCAAAACATGTCCAGAATGGCTCCAAAACACCATGGAAAAAAACACACACTCTAATTCCTCTTACCCCTCCACAAACTATGCATCATGCAACACATGCAGGGTACACATTTTTTGCAAGGAATTATGAAACATTTGTTATCCGAAGCAGCCCATAGGGAACATTCACTATCCGAGGCAGCCCTATAACCTGAAAATTTCCATTTGTTATCCGAAAAATTTGTCATCCGAGGCATTCTTTATCCGAGGTATTACTGTATTTCCAAACGGAAAGGGCACTCTGAGGTTGGCTGCCATGGAGACTTACAATTCTGTCAGGGAATGGGGTGGAAAGGTACTTTTGTTTTCCAACAAACACACACACACACACACACACACACACACTCCTCATTCAGGCTCAAGTTTGACCAGACCGAACAGCTCACGTGTTGTGTATTGATCTGTAATTGCTGATTGAAGTAACTGCCTTCCTGTTCCAAAGGGAACAGGGCTATTGGTTGATTCTAGTTGCTGCATTTGGATCCTCAATCCTATTGGTTCCCGCCAAAAGGCAGCCTTGTGATTGCTTGTAATTGTTCCCTCCAAAATGTATCTTTTCCTAGCCAGTTCTGGTGCCTATAAATGTAACACCCTCTCACCAGTCCCCAGTCTTGTTCTCTCCTTGAATAAAGAGCTGTTCACTAGAAGCTGTCTCCAGCCTGCTATGTCTCAGAGCTGAAATCACTGCTGAAATCACTATCCCCATGCTACAATATCACGGACAAGCTGGAAGGCCATCCTTCACATGGAGATGTGCAAGCGACAACTCAAACGAACTATTATCAAAATGGAAAGGAAAAAAAAATGTTAAAAACTGAGGAACAATCACCTGGTGCCTCATGTGATGCAGGGGATCAATTCTGACTAAACATGGGAGGTGGAGGAAGGAGATACATAAGGGCCCAGTGAGGTGATGTAATGGAGTGGTTTCTAAGGTTTCTACCCTCCTATGCAACAGGTATGAAGAACTTTTAGAGGCGCCTAAATTATATCCAGTCCAGTTTTCTCTTCAGTTTAGGCGAATATATGCAAACATATGCAAATCTGTGCAGTCTGCTATTTTAAAACAGGTGCATGGCCTTCTTCCGTTGCCAGGAAACCAGAAGAGGCCTGAGACTTACACACCACCGAAAGCCTGTTTCAAATATGTTAATGAGCTCTTTCGCACGTGTGCATGAGTCGGCAAAAGACGCACGGACCGTGATTGTGACAAATAATTCCCGGTTGATGACTAAGCGACATCTGTGGGGAGCCCAAAAGAAACGACAGCCCTGCCTTATCTGTCGAAGGCCTAATTGATTTATAAAAATCGCAGGCAGGCAGATGTGAACAAACATTCTTGACAAACATAATTATAAATCAGCTGGTGCTTTTAGCAAGAGGGAGGCTTATGAAGACTCCGGCGTCAGGATAAGTAATGGGGATCTCGGAAGACCATTTTTTATTTCCCATGAAGCCCGAGCTGCTGCTTTTCGAACACACCCCATAGCCTTCTGTTTACCTGGCATGGGCTGATTAAAGAAAGCTCAACGTTTTTAAAAACGCAGACCTAGAAACGAAGCTACAGCAGCCTGGGGAAAATCAATCTACGATAAAGAGGGAACAGTTTGCTGGGTATGTTACCATTCATCATTCCCACAGCGACACTGCTTTGCTAGGGAGGTTGTATGGACTTCAATTTCCCAGCCTGCTTGCACCAGGATGGATACGAGCGGAAAGACCGAGTTCAGACCGAACAGGACCTTACAAAGCGCAGGGCTCCATGGAGAAGGTGCTACATCCAAAAGTCTTGTTTAAACCCCCCCCCCATTTCACTCAGGCCCACCTCTGATCACATCAAGGTGTGTTCCTGAGCTGCAGGCACCATCCAGGCTTACCACTAGAGATGGGCACGAACCTCAGTTCAGAGGTTTGTGTTGGTTTACATCAGGCATGTCCAAGCTTCAGCCCTCCAGATATTTTAGACCACAAATCCCACAGTCCTTTGCCATTGGAAATACAGGCTTGGAATTCTGGGAGTTGTGGCCCAAAACATCAGGAAGGCCAAAGTTTGGTCAGGCCTGGTTTACATGCTCTGCTCCATGCTCTGCTCCAGCATAAGAACAGCCCACAGCCCATCCAGTCCAGCATTCTGTCTCACCCAGTGGCTCATTGTTTGCTTCAGGGTATTTCTGTTTGCTTTGAATCAGGAGCTAAAATAATCTCCCCCCGCCATCACAGGAGGCCACTCTCCTTCTTCCAACCCTCCCAAGCTCAGTCTGAATTCTGCCTTCCTTTCCAGCCAAGACGTCCATGGTTTGAAAGGGCCAAGAGTGTGTGAAATAAAGGCAACCTAGAAAATATACCAGTGATGTAGAGAGGTATTGAAAAAGTCATATATCTGTTATTTGGGTACTGTACAGTGGAACCTTGGTTTACGAGTGCCTTGGTTTGCAAGTATTTCGCAAAACGAGCAGAAATGTAATAACACTTTGCTTCGGTTTGTGAGCAATGTCTCACAAAACGAGTATCGGAGGCTCCTAGGAGGGCGGCAGCAGCAGTGGAGGAGGAAGTGAGCTGGGCGGGAGGGAGGGACGAAGGAGAGGGACACCTGGCACCCAGCTGCTGCCAAGGCCCTGGGGAGACACCCCTAGCCTGCACAACCAGCAGCCCTTTGTCACCACGGAGCCGGTGCTGCCCAGTGGCAGCCTCTGACCCTAGCTGCGGCTGTCAACACCATCTATGAAAGCCAATTTCCGCACAGGAAATGATGGAAACCGGGTCCCCAGAACGAACCATTTCAGTTTCCATTATTTCCTAAGGGGAAATTTGCTTTGATATATGAGTATATTGGTTGACGAGCATACAGAGTGGATTATGCTCGTAAACCAAGGTACTACTGTATCCCAATCAAAGTTTACCTACAGAAGTGAGGAATTTGGAATGAAGACAAGTCATTCTGTTTGCCCATCACTGATTATTTTTCAGAGCCCCATTTATCCATAAAGATAGTCTTTCCTTCTCTCTGTTACTGACTGTCCAACCTCCCTTTGTCCTCTCACTTGACTATTGACATAATAGTGCTTTTAAACCACCACAGGAATCAATGTGCTTCACTCATTTCCTCTCTTCCTCTTTCACTGCCACCAACCTTTAGTTGCTCCTAGGCCTGTGTGTACTTTTAACCCTTCACCCAGGCCCTTATAACAGTCTCCATGTAGACGGTTACTTCACATCCTTCCTTGTTCTGCAACTAGTTTTGTACCGTGACAGCATTGGTCGCGATCACATGGTTTTGTCCCTGTTTAGTCCCTGTTTCTGTTTTCTCACGGTCGTGATAACTTGTCTCGTGACAACTGTTACTTCATGGTCTTATTCCGTGACAAATTCTGAATTTGTCTTGCTTTCTTAACCCCTTTTTAATATTGTAAATAAAACTTTTTCGATATTTTTACTGGTCTTCTGAGATTTACACATCAATGCTATGGAATTCTCAGTAGTTTCTTTAATAAACATTTGCACTGTATGATGTTTCCTATAGGGAAACTAATGTTGAATGCCGCTTCAGCTGCTGACCACTAGGTGGACACTGGTTGTTCTGTGGCAGTTGTTTCCACACAGTCCCTTGTCTTGGAACCAGAACCAGGCACAAACCGTGACAAGAGACTACCCCAACCCAGCGCCAGGTACAGTATTGTCATGCTCTGATCCCACTCTGGGGGCATGATCGAGACAAATTTCAGCTGTTTCGTGACGCATGTGAAGTAAGATTTTTTTTGTACCAGTCCGAAGTGCAACACTTACAGAGACAAAACGGACATGAAGCAACTGCAATAGCTGTTTCCACAAAATGGAGCTCTAGCAAACTTCAGAACAAAAACCTAGGTGCAGAGTGGCGGTGAAGAAAGTTTTAAATTTGTTTGAGTTAAATTTTACCAACACCAGCTGGTGCTATCACCATCTTCTGCTGCATAACTTTATGCAGTCAGGAATTTGGCCATTGTCCCATACTCAGCTAGATCCAAAAAATAAAAATAAAAATAAAATAAAATAAAATAAAATAAAATAAAATAAAATAAAATAAAATAAAAATAAAAATAAAAATAAAAATAAAAATAAAAATAAAAATAAAAATAAACTCTCCAAGGATTAAGGAATTCTCAGCAGGCTTCTCCTGACAGGTTGCAACAGCCGGTCTCATCAAAAATCTGCAATTTAACAAGATTTCTTCATGTCGTCAGGTTCAAATTACAGGGAGCTCAACAAGGTCCTGTCTTAATAAGGCACTCCAGATTCATGTCTCCGTGCTGTGTGCAACCAATTTTACCTGGCCCCCTGCTTTGAAAAGCTGCCCTTGCAATAGCCCTTTAAGTAAGCGGCAGAGTATGTGGTGGGCATCCATTTTTCCTGCCTTTTGTGTTGCTCTTTTGAGGAGGAAAAGTCGCTGTCAGAATATTTTTCCCCTTCAATTCATGGGCCGTAAATAATCTCATCTGCCTCTGATAACTTTTGCAGAGCTAATGGGGCTGAGCGAGGCGTTTTATTTATGGGTAAATGCTATGTTTCTAAATACATCAGGACTTTTCAATACCTAAAGAGATCCAGGGGTCTCTCTTTACATTAGGCAGGTGAAAGATGGAAGGACTTTGAAAAGGAACAGAAAGGTCTCCACATTCAGATGTTAATATGGCAATTACCATACTCCAGGATCTATTTACAGCCACTTTTTCTGTTACTCACAGTCACAAAGGAAAGGAGGGGGAAAGGGAACTGAATCACAACAATACTTGTGCTCCAGAGACTATGAGTCAAGGTGGGCAAAGGAGAAAGATTGAGATTACAGTAACTCTTCAAGATGCATCTTGGCTTCTCAAATAAAGAGGACAGATGGATAACCGAAAATGTCCATTTTGTTACCCCGTTGGTCAGCATCTATAGGTATGATCCTCTAGAACCCAATGTTTGAAGACACATCCACTGCCTGTTAACTGGGAGTGTATCTCCAAGAAGAGTTCTACATCCCTGCAATGCCATCCTACCGAGTCCTGTGATACATAGTGTGGTGACCTGGGTCCTAGCTACCTCAAAGATCAAATCTCCCAGTATGAAGCGACTCGGGTATAAGGTCATCAGAAGAGGCCTTTTTCTCCATCCCGCCACCTTCACAGGTATGTCTCGTAGGGAACCCACGAAAAGGCCTCCTCGACTGCTGCGCCCAGACTCTGGAACCCCCTCCCACCAAAGGCCAGGACTGCCTCATCTCTGTTGTCCTTCCGGAATCAGACAAAGACCTTTCTCTTCAGGCAAGCTTTCCCTGAATGATGGACTACCATGAATCTATGGGTTCACATAGACTTTGTATTTATTACTACTTATAACTGATGAGTCACAATGGAAATGAAAAACATAGAATTATAAAATTGGACAGGTTCCGGGGCTCCCCAAGGCCACCGATGATCGCCCTACACTATCATAAGCAGAACACAAGAAACCTGATCCAAAAAGACCATTCCGTTCTGGAGATATTAGAAAAAAACACCCCTGTGGCTTGCTTCACAGCCAAGAGGCTCCACTGTCGAGAATCCAAGGCAAGCAGGCAGGAAAAGTTCACGAAAAGGGACCATCCTCCCTCTAAAGCCTCTGGAAAGTCACGTTTTCGTTCTCCCCACAGTATGACCAGGTCTCTGACAATTCGGACTTGGTTAACCCTTATCTGGCCAGATAGATTCATTTTCCGGACATTTAAACAGCCAGTCACTCAACCCAGGCCGATTCTCCTAGGGTTGACAGTTTATCTCCACTATGGACTCAGGCTTACGGAATGACGGCCAAAGATGGCCATCTCTATATCCCAGGACACCCCTCACACTTAAAACTACAACTGTTGCTTCTCTACTTACCTGAGCCCCTGGGTCTTAGCCTTAGCCAGCCCCCCATCTCTTTCCTTCTCTTCCCCTCAACCGACTTTCCCTGGGTCTGCTTGAGAACATGTTCCTACACTGTCCTACACCTCCTTGGACTTACATCTTGGGCAGAGGCTCATGGCAGGGGAGGAAGACAACATGGCGATTTTGTGAAGAGGCTGCATCTTCCAGAACAGACTCTAACCGCCGACATGGCTTACAACACGTACCATGGATTAACTTCAGCCTGGAGGCTCCCTATTATCCCACTTCTACATTTACCAGGAACTGTGTCTGGCAGATTGGGACTCTTTCAATTGACTTTTCAGCTTCCCCATTGACCTGTTGATTACCCAGACCCTTGGACAATGCCCATCTTCTTCCTTTCTGTTATCACCCCCTTGATGGCCCATTAAAGGACAAGTATGGCCCAGCCACACCTGAGCAGGTGTCCAGTTCCAGGACATCAGGAACACCCCAGGACCACCCCTGGGAGGCCCCTGGACTGCTCTCATTGGATGCCCCCAAAGGACCACCTCTTGCCCAGCCCAGGGGAGGCGCGCACCCTGTGGGAGGGAAGGGGGAGGAAATAAAATGTTATGTTTTTCCTCTGTTTTGGGGGGCGACCATCTCGCACTGCCTTGCTGTGGGTTAGTTGGCCTTACCGTACTTTATTGGGCCTAATAAACTGGTAATTTCTCTGGACCTCTCTGTGTTGGATTTCTCTTATTGGGTTTCAGGGAATCCAGCAGCATACAGTGGGAATAGCCTGCTGTGGACTCAACATAACCATGTTGCTTTAATGTAATGTTGTCTATTAATGCTGCAAAATGTCCCTCAATTCCTTGTGCTCAAATACTTGAACATGTCTTAATTGTACTGGACTGTATACTGTCCCTCATTACTGTATGCTGCCTTGGGTCCTTTTCCAAGGAGAAAGGCCGGGTAAAAACACTCTAAAATAAATAAATAAATATCTTGGGGTGAATGAGTCACATTCATTGTGCCAAATCCAGCGCTCGGCCTATAGAAAGTACGAGATGTATGCCATTGCTTCCCTTTGCACTGTCTAAAAATCAACTCCAGAAATGTCCCCAGCCATCCAGAGAGGCACATGGAGTCAGTAGTGGGAAGGAAGAATTACCCCCCTACTAGTTTTTATGGAGTTCACGCTAACACCAACAGACAGCCTTATACTACTGAATGCTTCCCATAGAATGTCTGGCTTTTGATTGTATTTTAATATTAATCCTCCTAAATCACAACTGCTTGGACTGCTCAACTACCTCTCTGGCTCATTCATCAAATGCAAATCACGGAGATGTCTTCTCTGTCCAACTCCCTCCTGTCCCCGGGAGTCACCTGGGACTCAGCCTTGCATCTCCTTTTGACTTAGAATGGCTGAATATGTAGATGTGCCTCCACGAACGATATGGAAATCGAGTCTTCTCACTGTGCCATTCAGCAATCGCTTTCACATGAAAGGAATTCATGGTTTATTTGGAATATTTAGATACAGTTGACAGAGTGATGGCTTTGGGAACCCAGTTTGGCACCGGGGGGGGGGATGAGGCGAAGTAACTAGGAGCGATCTGCATTTCACCATTTGTAACTCCAGGTGTCCCAACTCTGCCAGAAGTGCACAGATGCTTTTATGTTGTGGGAGGAAGAGCTCACAGTCCATACAGGCTTAAGAAACAGCAATTTATTGTATATTTATAAAGTCTACAGTTGTAGGGATAAAGCAAAGCAAATAATCAGGTCTGATGTATACATCTCCCTTCAGTGATGATGGGAGTTTGGGGGCGCTGGACCTCTATATAGTTCAAAATCTATGCATAACCCTTATTGTATGCACCCCAAAACATAACTACAAAACATAAACAATTGATTCACACACATACACAAACACACACACACAGACACACAGAGAGAGAGAGAGATGTAAGCAAAGGTAACTTTGGCAGTATGGGCATTTATCATGGCCGATTCCAAAACCATTTCCCGCCAAAAGGAGATTCCAAGTCAATGCACGGCTGGATTGGTCCCCAACAACAAAGGAGGAGGCTGTATTTTGTAAAGCGAATGGCTCTTCATTAATCATTTAAGAGAAAATCAACCTGAGATACACTGGCGGGCATGGAAATGTTTAGAATTCATGGAGTGCAGTACCGCACTTCTTCAAGTGCCATGCCCTCGTGGAACGTTGGTGATCAGTAGCTTGATCTGTTTTTTTTTTTAATTATCCAAAGCTAATCTAAATAGAGAAGCTGTGCTCACTGTGAATCACTGGCTTAAATTCTTAAGCCAGAATGTTCTTCTACACCCTGGGCCATGCTTCCCATCTGCAGCAGATGGTATCTGTTATTGCGTACTATGTGACTGAAATACATTACTGTAATTTTCTTTTTATAGTATTGAGAATTTCTAGGTTTTTTATTCATATGCTGTAATATGGCCACAGAAGTTACTGTTGGTGTCCTAGGTATCTTCAGAATTCATCTGTACATCCACATCTGTAATGCTTCCTGCCTCCTACATAATGCATCTGTAAGGGTCCAGAAGTATCATGGAGTACAGTTGGGCCCTCATAAGAATATAAGAACATAAGAAGAGCCATGCTGGATGAGGCCAAAGGCCTGTCTAGTCCATCTTCCTGTTGGACTTCACCTTGACCTAACCTAATGCAGTTACAGAATCCTAGAATAACTGAGTTGGAAAGGGCTTATAAGGCCAATAAGTTTCCCATGTTGAGTACAGTGTGCTGTTCTATCTGCCATTAAATTAAAAGGTAGCAACCAGAACAGGATCAAGAAAGAGCTGCTGGACTGGCGTTGAAAGACCACCTGTACAGTGAGAGGGAGGATATGAGCAGTCCTGCTAGCTTGGGAGAAGATTTTAGAAACCTTTCATAGAATTACGGCATGCATTTCGCGGCTGCGAAATGACCTTGAAAGACCTCAAACATAAGAAGAGCTATGCTGGATCAGGCCAACGGCCCATCTCGTCCAGCTTCCTGTATCTCACAGTGGCCCCACCAAATGCGTCTGGGAGCGCACGAGACTAGATATCTGTCTCCTGATACCACTCCCCTGCATCTGGCCCTTGAAGTACCCGGGTTTTAAGCCTGGATATTACACATCATGGTTTGTAACCTGTGATGGACTTTTCTTCCAGGAATCTGTCCAATCCCCTTTTCACGGCATCCAGGCCAGATGCCATCACCACATCCTCATGGAGTACTGTTCCCAGAAATCTGCAGAAATCCTGCCAGATTGTCTTCTGTGGACTTTAAGGAGGAGGAGGAGGAGGAGGAGGAGAAGAAGAAAGCCCTTTCAGATGCCTTTAACCATTATCAGTTGAGAAACAATGGCTTCACTCAGTGATGGAGAGGAACTGGCAAGGCTATGCTCTCTGGAAACCAATGGGAGTTTCCCTACGGCAGCAGCCCCCAACCGTTTTGGCACTAGGAATGTGGTTTTCTCATTATGTGGAGCTTTTTTTTTTTCAGGCACACAGATGCACATAGAACTCATCACCACCACGCTGGTTTTGTCACAATCGGCGCAGAAGGGAGCAAAAGCCCCATACAGAGGGGGAGAGATGCATGCTCCCCTGCTACGGCGCACACCCTACAGGGGACCGTGCTGCCTCTGCAGCCTGGTTCCTAATTGGTCACGGACGGAGACCAGTCCACAGAGCAGGGCCTGGGGACCCCTGCCCTATAGGCACCATGTACAGAACATAATAGGCATGGAGACCATCAGACCCTCTACCTTCATCTTCACCATGTCTGAGTGTTGTTGTTCAGTCGTTCAGTCGTGTCCAACTCTTCATGACTCCATGAACCAGAGCTCGCCAGGCCTTCCTATCTTCCACTGCCTCACGGAGTTTGGTCAAATCCATATTGGTTGCATCAATGATACCGTCCAACCATCTCATTCTCTGCCGTCCTCTTTTCCTTTTGCCTTCAATCTTTCCCAACATCAGGGATTTTTCCAAGGAGTCCTCTCTCCTCATGAGGTGGCCAAAGTACTAGAGCCTCAGCTTCAAAATTTGTCCTTCCCGTGAACATTTGGGGTTGATTTCTTTGAGGATGGATAGATTTGATCTCCTTGCAGTCCAGGGGACTCTCAAGACTCTCCTCCAACACCACAGCTCAAAAGCATCGATTCTGCGGCGATCAGCCTTCTTTATAGTCCAGCTTTCACTTCCATAAATCACTACTGGAAAAACCATAACTTTGACTCCCCGGACCTTTGTCGGCAAAGTGATGTGTCTGCTCTTTAGGATACTACCTAGGTTTGACATTGCTTTCCTCCCAAGAAGCAGGCGTCTTTTAATTTTGTTGTTGCAGTCGCCATCTGCAGTGATCAAGGAGCCCAAGAAAATAAACTCTGTCATTGCCTCCATTTCTTCCCCTTCTATTTGCCAGGAGGTGATGGGACTGGTGGCCATGATCTTAGTTTTTTTGATGCTGAGCTTCAACCCATTTTTTTTCACTCTCCTCTTTCACCCTCATTAAGAGGTTCTTTAATTCCTCCTCACTTTCTGCTATCAGAGTAGTATCTGAGTAGAAGCCATTATTTCTCATTTGAAAGTGAATAGAGACCTGAAAGGACCGGGATGTGTGCTGCTGAAGTCTGGGTGTGGGAAACCGTGCAGACCTCGGTGTGTGTTTGTGTGTGTGTGTGTGTGTGGTCCATGAGGCCCCCCAAACCCATGCCTATACTTTGCTTTAAAAGAGGAATCACTTTAAATAAGTTTCTGGGAAAATCCAGGCATTTCTCAGCTACCGTGATGAGTGCCGCTAAGCACAGAAGGGAGAGGAAAGCCAGCGTGGGAGAGTGTTTTCTATGTTGGCAGATGCTGTCATCATCATTCCTTCTGCTCTAAAGAGTCTATATAGGGTTTCAGTCCTGTGAGCCCTAGCAGCGATACAGCCTTGTGACATGCGACATGTTTCAAGTTTCAGGGTAGATGGCTGCTCAACACATTCATTTTATTTTATTTATTCATATTTATATATACCGCCACCTTAGTGCACTACCTGGGGTGGTTTACAAAATGGTAAAAGATTACAATCATGGCTCAGTCGATGAACCCCCTATAGAAAGTAGCGACAGAAAATGGGTGCACCCAGCCCTTCCCCTCTGCACTGGCCTATTAACAGCACCACATTGGCAGCCACATCCTAAGAGAGAGTTCCTGTACTCTCAACATCATGTACATTCTTCACCTACAACAGCATTGCCAAAGCAGCTACCTCCAAAGGCCCCAGGGTGAACATGTATGGCATTCAAAATCAATCAATCAATCAATCAATCAATCAATCAATCAATCAATCAATCAATCAATCAATCAATCAATCAATCAATCAATCAATCAAATATCTATCTATCTATCTATCTATCTATCTATCTATCTATCTATCTATCTATCTATCTATCTATCTATCTATCTATCTATCTATCTATC
>JAHTLZ010000007.1:47024438-47044343 GCA_023846285.1 Phrynocephalus versicolor | reverse complement strand
GAGAGAGAGAGAGAGAGAGAGTGAGAGAGAGAGAGAGAGAGAGAGAGAGAGAGAGAGAGAGAGAGAGAGAGAGAGAAAGTTCAGGAAATGCCAAATCTTGAACTTCTGATGAGCTATTTTTGGAAGGTCAGTTTTTATCAGAATTTATTGGAAGAGGGGAAGGAACAGTGCCACCAGACACTCTTCGACTAGATCCTCGAATGAGGGTTGGAATGCAAAGAGGAGGCCGCCAGACGGTTTTTTTGGAAACTAGCCCAGGAAATAATTATGCATTTTTCTGAGTACAGCTGAAAGTGTGCCTTTAATTTTAACGCAGAGACAGAAGGAGAAAAAAAAATATGGCCCCAGGATTGCAAATTCCGGAAACACTACACTATCATATACGCGTGTTTGGTGGGTCTATGTATGAGTTACTAAAATGGATATAGCAGGAGATGGGAAATGATTTAGAAGATGTCTTGTTTTAATTTTAAGGACCATGAGAAGAAGAGAGAAAACACAGCATATACTGAATGATAGACATTCACCCAACAATCACAGCTGAACTCCACCTGTCCTTCAAACAAGAAGGGCATGCGTCTGATACATCTTCCTTCCAAAATGCCGTAACTGCAGAATTATTCTTCTAATCACTTCTGCTAACGAGGAATGTGAGATGGCTCATATTTGAGCGGCAACATGCCTGTGTAACAAAACAGACTGAATTCCTTTCCATTTATCCTGCGGAACCAACACTAGAGGGAGTGATTAAGGAGCATGAATAATAATTAATACACCCTCTTTTTCTATCCTGCGCACCCACTACTAGATCTGTTTTTCTATCTTGTTCATGGGTCATAAATCCATTTGCATGAAGAGCGCAGCGGGGCGATGTTCCTGAGTGATCAAAAAGTAAAGCCGTTTTATTCTATCCTCTCCGAAAGAAAACAAGTCCCCTGAATATGTTCAGAGTCCAGAAAGCCCGAGTGTTCAGTGTTCTAATTAAAGCTGAGTTTGCAAATGGCTTTCAAGGTTGGCTACCTCTCCTCACTGATGGAATATGGACCAGATGTAAGTAACAGCAGGTATTAATAACACGAAACGAGAGTATTGTTCTCTCTATGCAGTCTGAGTGCAATTATCGTTTCAGATTCAAAAGCCAGACTGAGAAACAGGGTTTCCACGTTAGGCAAGTTTTTATAAACAATCCTTTTCAGTTGTGTACTTTACCGACAAGAAGCAAAAGATGATTTACTTGCCTCCATTGTTCAAAGAACAATTATTTCAAAGATGACTCTACCAATATATAAAACCATAGGATATTACTTGGAAACCAAAGCAATCCTAACCATTGTGGGGTGTAGAAGGTTTAATTTTATGGACCACCTTCCTCAAAATAAGCAACACATGTACCTGGTAGAGATGGGCACGACAAAAAAAAATGGTTTTTCATTTTTCGTTGAGGGCTCCGTTTTGGTTCATTTTCGTTTTCGTTGGGGTTTCTTTTTTGGAATTTTTTCATTTTCGTTTCGTAACGAAAATGAAAAACGAAAACAAAAACGAAAAATTTCTGTTTCGTTAGCATTCTTTTTAGTTCATTGTATTTGCCGCAACAAAAACGAAAAATACAGCAAAGTTTTTCGTTTCGTTTCCGTTTCCGTTTTGTTTTTTGGAAAATTTTCGTTTTCGTTGCGTAACGAAACGAAAAAACGAAAACAAAAACGAAAATTTCGCTGAGTTGTGCCCATGTCTAGTAGCTGGGTCTTTCTTGGATAACTAGTTTATTCCTTCACAACTGGAATCATGCCATCATACATGACGTCCAAAGTTGTTCTCGAGGTCCTTGTCACTCCTCTCTTTTAAAAGAGGTTGGGCCCTCTGCACTTTGTTTTGCTGATTAGTTCCAATTTTTGGTTTCACCAGAAAGATTTGTTGTATCAGTCTTCTGAGGCTGCACATCTCTGTTCTGAACTGCCAAGATCACTACAAACCACTGAAAAGAGACAAGAGTAAAAAAAGAACAATTTTCACATCCATTAACAGAAGGGGCCACTAGGAGGCACCAGAGATCATATTATGCATTATTCACTAAGAATCATAGCACAGTCTCTGCCTCCATCTAGTGGCCAATTTTGCTAATACATATGAAAATATCTTTTTTTTGGGGGGGAGGGTGTTTTTCTTTTAATGTTTTTAATATTTTCATACTGTTTATAAGTGAAACCATATACTGATCCCACAGATACAGGGGTCCTGATTTACTAGATCTAGAATGAATATAATGCAATGTCTACAAAAGGCTGTCAGAGACCTATTGGTGCCCTTGAAGCATTATAACTGTTCATGGAAGGTGAGGAAGAATCATATCAATACCCTTGTTGTTGTTTGTTGTTGTTGTTGTTGTTGTTGTTGTTGTTGTTGTTGTGTCATACAGTTGTGACTGACTCTTCATGACCCCATGTCCATGGAGTTTTCTTGGCAGGAATACTGGAATGGCTTGCCAGGTCCTACTCCAGGTTCCTATAGCACCTGGTATTGCCTGGTGATCTCCCATCCAAGTACTAGCCAGGGCCAACCCTGCTTAGCTTTTGTGATCAGGCGAGATCAGATGTGCTCAGGGCATCCAGGCAGCTATCAATACCCTTAGTGGGACACGTTTCCAGATGTCAGTGTCTACAGCAGTGGCTTCCAGCCTTGGCTTCCCAGATGTTTTTGGACTTCAACTCCCAGAAATCCTGGCCAGCACAGCTAGAGGTGAAGGATTGTGGGAGTTTTAGTCCAAGAACATCTAGGGACCCAAGGTTGGAAACCAGTGTTCTAGATATATGGGGCAATTTTATAAGTTTATTCCCCCCATCCTTGATGTCTTTTAATGGGGGGGATGGTACCTTAAAAATTAGAACTCACTTCCATTTTTGAACACCCCACCCCGGTCTACAAGAGGCTAAAGAGAAGTGTAAAATTGTTGAGTTGGAGTAGTCTGGTAGATATATGGGTGATACAGAAAAGTGAACAAACAAACAAACAAACAAACATACTGGATGAAAGGGCAAAACCCAGAGAAAAATAAAGAAAAATAAAATAGACAAAAATGCTGTGGCACTTGAATGACTAACTGCTATATTTTAATGTGAGCATTTGTGGGCAATTCCACTTCCTCAGACATAAGAACATAAGAAGAGCCCTGCTGGATCAGGCCAAAGGCCCATCTAGTCCAGCTTCCTGTATCTCACAGTGCCCCCACCAGATGCGTCTGGGAGCACACAAGACTAAATATATGTCTCCTGATACCACTCCCCTGCATCTGGTCCTTGAAGTACCCCAGTTTTAAGCCTGGAGATTACACATCTCCATCCTGGTTTGTAACCTGTGGTGGACTTTTCCTCCAGGAATCTGTCCAATCCCCTTTTGAAGGCATTCAGGCCTGATGGATGCCTTCCATAAGAGGAAGGGGCTCTGAGTGGAGGCAGCCTTCAGGTGGCAGCTCTAGTATTATGGGAGGAGGAGAAAGTTGATCAGCTACCTTCAAACCATGCATGACTATCTCTCCCATTTTTAATTACTTCCTGCCTCACCTAAAAAAAAAAAAAAAACCCCTCAGATTACTCTGGTGATTTGTTCCTGCATCTTTCCCAACCTGGCAATTTTTTTTAAACTGCAGACTTTTTTATAAAAAGGTGTGGCTTTAAAAGACCCTCCCTCTCATTATCAAAGCACTCAAAAATGATGTTTTCAGCTAGCGCTCCTGAAAAGGGGATAGTGGTGGTCTTTGCTGCATCCTTTTCCGTTCTCAAGCACGACATTCCCTTGATGATTACAGATCCGGGGGAACGTATCACGGAACACAAACATTTATCGCACGAGTTAATTAGGGAACATCCGCTTTCAAAACTGCTAATGGTCCTTGGTCATTAAAACAATAGCATGCATTAACGGTGTTAAGATAGATTGATTCCCACTTGGTGGAGAAGAGTATGAGTTCGGTTAATTAAGACACCAGATTCCTTTCAGTTTGTGCATTCCTATCGCATTGTCCCTCCGATTTCACTTAGGGTGGCCAACTTCACCTCCCCGCCTCCTGGTGCTCTCTGGACATCCTGCACTGCAATGGCCATTATATTTTAGAGTATTTTGTACCTGACCTTTCTCCTTGGAAAAGGACTCAAGGCGGCTTACAGTAATGAGGGATAATATACAGTCTAGTACAATTAAGACACATTCAAGTAATGAGAACAGGGAATTGAGGGACATCTTACAGCATTAATAGACAACAGCTGGGTGGGGATGATGGAGTTTGTAGTCAAAAACCTCTAGAAAGATTATAGAGGCCTGGCCTTGTCTATAGTATTATGTTGTTGCAACTGTGCTGTGTAGTAGTTTTAGGCTTCGAATCACTCAAAATGCTGAGTGAATGTTAAAGAGGTACAAATAAGTGAATATTAAAGAAGTACAAGTGAATATTAAAGAGGTACAAATGAGTGAATATTAAAGAGGTACAAGTAAAGACACAAAACCTTTCTGCTATGATACTATTTTTCCTCTCCTGCAAGAACACAATATGTCTTCAATCGGTTGCAAATAAGAGTTTTCACATTTGGCAAGTCGCCTTCACTGCAAGCCGCACAAATTGCACAAAACTACAGGTGCTACTGCCTTGTTGCAAGGAATTTTTAAATTCAGAAGCGTGGGATAGGTTGATTGCCTGTTTTTCTGCAATGTTTCTTTTTTTTATCAGTTAAAACAAAACACTGAACATAGCAAACACGTAGCGGGTGCCTGTTTTATGAAGGGGCCCGGCGCGACTGCCTTCCACACAACTAAGTGTCAGAAGACAGGAATACTGGAGTGGCTTGCCAAAGCGTAGCAGCCAGACTGCTAACTAGAGTAGGACAGAGGGATCACATAACCCATCTATAACAGAAGTTCCACCAGCATCAGATCCAATTCTGGGTAGAACTGAAAGTACAGTAATCGTTATAACCTATAAGGCAAAGCAAAGCGAATTGTTCTGCTTATATACCACCCCATAGCACTCCAAGCACTCTCTGGGTGGTTTACAATTTCATTATGCAGGCTACACATTGCCCCCTCCCCAGCAAGCTGGGTACTCATTTTACCAACCTTGGAAGGATAGAATGCTGTGTTAACCATGAGCTGGCTATCTGGGATTGAACCCCAAGTCGGGAGCGCAGATTTAGCTGCAGTATAGGCATTTAACCACTGGGCCACGAGACCCTAAATGGCTTGGACCCAAACTATCTCCAAGACCACATCTCCCCTAATAAGCCTACTCTGGTGTTAAGATCTTCAGGGGGACGGCCTTTCTCTTGTTCTGTTTGGTGGGTAATCAGGAGAGGCCCTTCTCTTCTTCTGCTCTCAAACTCTGGAACTCCCTCCCATTGGAAGCCTGCCTGGCCCCATATTTACTTTCCTTCTGCAAGCAGGCAAAGGCCTTTCTCTTCAGGCAACCTTTCCCCGAGTGCTGAGTGAGGTTTTAAAAATAGATTGTTGTACCTTACAGCACTGAATTTATTTATTTATTTAGTTAGTTATTGGATTGGATTGGATTTGTATGTCACCCATCTGGCAGCAAAGGCCACTCGGGGCAGTTTTACAACAGTACAAATAACACCCAAACCAAAACCAATCCAAACTTGAGACAGATTAAATATAAAGCAACAATAAATGTGTTCTGGTTTCTGGTGTTGCTTATGTTTTTGTTTGCTTGTTTTTGTTTTGTTTTTGTATTCCATTCATTGGTCTTTTTAGCACTGCATCCTTATTATTACTAATATAAATGCCATCTTTTAATTCTTATAAGCTGCCTTGGATACCTTTGAAGGCGAAAAGCAGGTTAAAATCATGTTCAAATAAATAAAAAGCTTGTAAGGTTGTTAGCAGTGGATTCTTCCTTCACATGGCACGGAGGTAATTGCCATGCCCCATTACCTGGGAGTAGGACCTGTAGAACAGGTCTACACAACAGGTAGCCTACAGGCTACCGGTAGCTCACAAAGGGTTCAAAAGTAGCCCCTGGCCACAATAAAAAAGTGAGGGGATAAATTCTCCACCCCTCCTTCCCCATTCCCAAGGACCACCATTGCCCCAGCAAAGTTCTGGGTCTGCCAGCCCAGTGTCTCAGCCGAGCAGGACAATTCAAGGGCCATGGCGCGGTGTCCTGGTCCCCCCCACTGACCAGAAGACCTAGCAGGTGCAAAGGAAGCATGTGCATGGTCAGCCTTCCCATAGGAATGCATTGAAAATCAATTAATCTGTTCCAGAGGGAACAGATTTCAACGCATTCCTATGGGAAACCACTGCTCTAATTACGAGCATGTGGTTAGAATGGATAAATTTGTAAGTAGAGGTATTATGTAGTAGTCCTCAGGCACTCTGGGCTAGAAAAAGTAGACCCTGGCCTGTTCAAAGTTGGACCGCCCTGCTATAGAAGACCTCTTCCCAGCAGGTCTGCATGGGTGGCAGCAAAATCCTGTTTGTCATCCTAATTCTAGTTGTGCACTTTAGTCTTTCCAAACCACAACTTGAAAAATGCCACAGGCAGCTATTTCTCATCTTGTTAATTTTAACCACCACCACCCCCTCCAGAAAAAGAATAACACAAAATGACCTTTGTCCAATATTTTTGAGGGTGGCGGAAGCTTCTCTTGAGGAGGAATAAATGATTGTAAACACAGGACTGGCAAGACATCTATGACTGTGAGAACACAGCACTACCAGCCATTAACGAAAGTAAGCATCCTAATCGTTCAGAGTTTACATGACGATGGAACATGCCCGGTGATCACTTACACCGGCGTTACTGATTTCCCATTTCACTGGAGAAGATTAGAGTGACTTGAGGAATGAATCTGCAGGGACGCACAGCAGGAACAAGAAAGGAACACAGGAGAGATTATCCTTCCTGGTGTCTCTATTTTCTTGGCAAAGTTCAGGCAATTTGCCACATGACTCATTTACTGGCTGCTTGGATGTGGGTTTTTCTTTTTCTTTAAACGCAAGGAAGGAAAAGAAGCACTTAAGGGCTTAGCAAATGATTCATCAGCAAAACGGATCACATTGGCATCGAATAATTACGCTTTGTGTTCTTGTTTTTGGCCTGTTGGCCACCTACCTAAAAACACCAGGGGCCCAAAGCAGGCCATAATGGAGCCAAGAAAGAGAAGCCAGGGTACCCCAACACCTGAAAGGATGAGGGCGAAGGCTTTTGGAGTTGTGTGTGTGTGTGACCTGTCATCCTCAAAACCACACCAGATGAGGCACAATAGAGGGACTTTTCGGGGGGGGGGGAGGCAAGGTTGGTTCCCACCTGGCCATCGTTCTAATGGTAGACAAAGGCCTTTTTATTCAGGGATGCCTGGGGTAAAATGACTGGTTGTCAAGGAATGGGTTTCAATCGGGGGAAATGATGCTGCATTCGTAATGCTTTAAAAGCCACCTTAAATAGTTTTAACTGGTTTTGTTCAGTCATTGTTTTGACACTAGCATCTTGCATTGTGGTGGTTTACTGCGGTTCTTGAGCACTGCTGTTGGGTACAAAGTCGGCAGCTCAGCAGTTCGAATCCAGGGTGCCATGCAGCGGAGCGGGCTCCCGCTGATAACCCCAGCTCCTGCCAACCTAGCAGTTTGAAAGCATGTAAATGCAAGCAGATCAATAGGTACTGCCGTAACAAATGTGGGAAGGTAAAATAGTGTTTTCTTGCAGCTATGCTGGCCACGTGGCCACGGACTTGCCCAACACTGGCTCTTCGGCTTGAATATGGAGATGATTGCTGCCCCTAGAGTCGGACACGACTAACACGCATGTGCGGGGGAAAACTTTACCTTTTTTTTACCATTTTAAAATATTTAGCAAGTCAACTTGAATCCCTTTTCTTGTGAGGAAGACAGGGTAAAATAGTCATCAATGCATGCATGAATAAATGGATGGATGGATTTAAAGGCTTCTGGTAACCAGGATCTAGCACACGGTACAGAAATGGATAGTCTGCAGCAGCCTTTGTGATATCCAGAGACTCCTCTATGAGCATCATCCTTAATCACGTCTGGCAATGCTGAATTCTGGCTACAAATGGGCCTCATACACTTCTTGGCTGAAAAGAAGGAATAGTGGGTATCAATCAGTTACCAGCAGGATCTTAAGGCTCTGGAAAAAAGGTGCCTGAGGGTGGAAATATGATTGAGACGTACAAAATAATGCAGGGCATGAGTAAAGTGGATAGAGGGACACTCTTCTCCCTCTCACAAAATACTGGAACTAGGGGACATACACTCAAATTGAGGGCTGGGAGAGTAAGAACAGACAAAAGAAAATATTTTTTTCACCCAGCGCGTTGTTAATCTGTGGAGCTCCCTGCCACAGGAGGTGGTGATGGCATCTGGCCTGGATGCCTTCAAAAGGGGATTGGACAGAATCCTGTAGGAAAACTCTGATCTGCCGGCTTAAAACCAGGGTACTTCAAGGGCCAGATGCAGGGGAGTGGTAGCAGGAGACAGATATCTAGTCTCTTGTGCTCCCAGACACATCTGGTGGGGCCACTGTGAGATACAGGAAGCCGGACTAGATGAGCCTTTGGCCTGATCCGGCATGGCTCTTCTTATGTTCTATTCAACTTTCAACTCATCATTGCAATACCCCGCATCATGCCAAAAACACCAGATACCAGTAGAAAACAACACAAATTTCCATCTATCAACTGAGGGAAATGGCTGAGAATAATATCCACGGGTCTATATGAAAAGGCTAAGTAATATATTTTCCATCCATAGATTTTTAATCTCAACAACTTTGATATTTTAAGAGTTGTGTTCCTGATTTTCAATGTTCGTTTTGCATTTTTAGAAGGCTAGTTACTGCAATTTTGAAACAGGATTATAAGATGATTGAAGTCTGCATGAAACTTCAGGTTTTTTTTAATGTATAGTACTTTTGTTTGAAACCTCTCACAGTTTTAACAATCTTGGACTGCAATCACAGCTGCAGCTTTTCACAAGTTGGAAGGATATATATATTTAAGCATATGTGCCTACAAGTTCTTCCATAGCTGTAAGGCTTGCGGATGTTTTCAAAGTTTGTAGAACTAGACAAACAGATGTTGCCTAGAATTATGGCAACAGTTAAAAGACTTATACTTTGATACCCAGATGAATTTTGAAATGATTGGAAATGGCTATCTGGTTGCATTCTGGAATTAACAAGAACTTTTTTTGGGGGGGGGGAATAAATGCCAGCTGTGACGAACACGGGCTGCTGATTTTCCCTTTAGAGGTCTATGATGTCCTTATAGGGCTCTTGAAGCATTAGAATCTCTCACCTGATACTTTTAGGCGGTTACTTCTTGTCCTTCTTTGTTCCGCGACTAGTGTTGTACCATGACAGCGTTGGTCGTGATCACGTAGTTTTGTCCCTGTTTCAGTGTTCCCATGGTTGTGATAACTTGTCTCGTGACAAGTGTTACCTCACGGTCTTGTACCGTGACAAACACTGAATTTGTCTAGCTTCCTTTTTCCTTTTTTTTGGGGGGGGGCTTTCAAAAACCATTTTCAATACAGTATTTCTAATTACTGGTGATTAGACATGGGCACAACTCGGCAAAATTGTCATTTCCGTTTTCCGTTTCCGTTTCCGTTTCCGTTACGTAACGGAAACGGTAATGATAATTACACCGCTCCAGCTCGAACCCAACCCGAAAAAAGAAAAATTGGGTCGGGGTTTTCATTGTCGTTAACGGAATCGTGGCGATCGCGCGATGCCAAGCAGCACAGAAAAAAAGTTTTCAAAAGTAAAAAAAAAACAAAAAAAACGACTCCTAGCCAAAAAAGCAGGCGAAAATATGCCTGCCTGAGGATACCTACCCGAGGGGTGGTTTCTGGGGGTGGTGGTCCCCGGCCTCCCCCCTCTCCTATCCTGGGCTGCTTGCACCAGGCTGGGGGGGGGGTCATCCTCGTCGTCTCCATGCCCTGCGGTGGGGGGGGGAAATCCAAAATGGCGACCGCAATATTTTTTTTAAATCGTGGTCAAAAAACCCACCAAAGCACAACAGAAACATGTGAAAATTAGGTATTTTAAATGCTTGAATTTTTATAGTAGCAGCAGTGGGTTTTTTATAGCAGTAAAAGGTCGCACTGATTTTTTTTTTATTTTTTATTTTTTATTTTTTTAGACCTGCCCATGTGGGCTGGGCATGCGATGGGACCATGCAATTTTTTTGAACCACTCCACCAATGGCATGGCCAGGTTTTGACTGACACTTCTGGATGTGCCAGAGGGCATAAAAAGCCGAGGCACCTTCCAGAAGTCGCAGTCTGCTCTTGGATGTGGTGGAGGGTGGAGGAGGGCTGTGTGGCTGGCTGCTGCTGCTATTCGAATTTGGAGGGAGGCTGGAGGCTTTAGATTTAAGTTAGGCTTTGTCTGCTGCAGGGAATAGCAGTAGACAGCATTTTATTCTTTTTTTTCCCTCTGCCAGTTTGTGAGGATTTTTTTTCTTATTGGGTAAAGGGGGAGGTTCGACTGGGAGTGGGAGGTGTGGATTTATTTTAAAAATATATTATATACTACCATTTATTTTCTATTTTCCCAACTTCAATTTGCTTGCACACACACACATTTGGGGTGCAAGCCAAGAACAGAACCTCTATCTTAAGTTATATCCTAACTGCCCACTCGCCCGCCTGCCCGCCCGCCCCGCCACCTGCCCGCGGCCCGCCCGCGGCTGCCACCCACCCGCCCATGCCCCCTGCCACCGCCGCCTGCCCGCACCTCCTCCCGCCACCCGCCACCCGCCCCACCCAGGGCGCAAAAACACCTAGCGCCGGCCCTGGTTGCGGGATGCCCCTATGCTCTTCGTGCTAAATCGCGTTGGAAACGACAAACGACAAACGAAACGACAAATTTTTGAAAAATTTCATGACAAACGGAAACGACCTGAAATGGACCCGTTCCGACAAACAACAACTCGAAACGTCATTTTTTCTGGTCGTGCCCATGTCTACTGGTGATCAGGGTTTCATATACCAATGCCAAACAAACCCGGACACAGTTTTCTGAGAGAAACTTTGAGTGACTGTCGTTACAACACGGTGTCTTGTCTCAGAACAGAAAACGGGAACAAAGAGTGACAAGGGAAAACCCTACCCCAGCAACAGGTAGAGTATTGTTACGCTTAGCACCCGTTCCGGGGGTGTGGTCGAGACAAATTTCAGTAGTTGCGTGGCAGACGTGAAGTAACATTTTTTGTACCGCTCCTAAGCACAGCACTAACAGAGACAAAACGGATGTGAAGTAACCGCCTTAGTTGATGACGCTGAATAAGTCACCTGGAGGTAAAGTGTAGTGAACTCCCTCACACAGGAGTTCCTAACATCATGCAGACAGTAAAATATGAAGTGAAGGCAATAACAAACATCTTCCATGGTTTACAATTTCTGGGATGCAAGAAGGGAAAAAAACCCAACAACTTACAATTTTTTTTTTTACCTCCGCTCCCCTTTTGTAAACAAAAGCCTATTATCTATGACAATTGGCTTCCATAAATATATGCAGCGCTGAGCTTCTCATCCTCACAGTAAAACAAGAATGCAGATGTATACATTCCACAAGAAACAACTGTCTCCGGGAATCATGGTTTCATTTGTCGTGCACCCTTTATCAAGAAAGAATAGTTCATGTAACTCTGACCTACTTCTGCCAGAATGTCCGAAACCTTTTGGAAAGGAGAAACTATGCTCCAAATTAAGGCACACAGGTTATTAGGATGCAGTGGGTAGCGAGAGAGGACAGCTGGAATACAGAAAGGTGAATTCAAGCAGATTTACAATTGCTCCTCTTTATAAAAAGGTCTTTCACCTCCCCATGTTTTCCCCTTAATAATTACTGTGGTAGTACATCTGTTTTGCACTTCAGGTTATTTTCCTGAGATCACATCTTTAAAAAAAAGACTAATAATGTCTCCGAAGTCTGCAAGAAACGGGTTTGCAGCAAACAACCCCATTTTTAATGTTTCAACTGCTTCATGAACCAAACATGACTTCCCCAGAAATTCTTCTCCAGGTTGGAATGTTAATGATATCTGAGCTTGAATACCGCCAGCAAGCAGCCTCAGATTAACCCTTTCTTTCCCAAAATTCTGACATTAGGTGCCCTGGAAACGATATCTTTCAAGTCTCCTTCTGCCCAATATTGGGCAGGGGACTTTGATTTTTGATTTGGTTTAGGGGAGGAAGGGTTGTTTGTGTTTGTTTGGAGCGCAACCCTCCCAGAATTCACCAGAAATTTCCTCAGGAAGAATCTGTGGAGCTGCATACCCGAAACAGTAGTTTAAAGAGCATCTTTTCTTATCTATATGCAGCGAGGCATCGCCATCACGGTATACAGTGGCATCCCGACTTAAGAGAAGCTCGGCTTAAGAGCAATTTGACTTAAGAGCAGAAAAATGTTGGAGTTTTAACTGCCTCCTTACAAATTTTAGATATGGTCTGCTCGACTTGCAAATATTTTTTTAATTTTTAAATTTTTTAACTTATTTTTTCAATATTAGATAGGTACCCTGACTTAAGAGTACACTAGGACCCCAGTATCCGCTGGTGATTGGTTCCAGGCCTTCCTGTGGACAATGAAAACCGTGGATAAGAGCGAATGCCTGCCCATCCACCCCCAAACTGCTGTTTCCTGACAGTAGCTTGCTTTTGGACTGCTGTTTTGAGACAGTAGCTTGCTTTACGGCTGCTGTTTGTGACAGTAGCTTGCTTTACAGCTGCTGTTTGTGACAGTAGCTTGCTTTGTGGCTGCTGAGTTATTTAATCCCCCCCCCCGCTAAACGTGGATAACTGAATCAGTGGATAATGAATCAGTGAATACGGGGGTCCTACTGTAATTCGACTTAAGAGCATGCATTTGGAAGGGATTAAATTCGTAAGTTGAGGTACCACCGTATTGGCCTTTCAGGAATAAGCAAGCTGCTCCTGGTGGTGCCTGAGAATGGTGCAGGGGTTCATGGGAGTGTCAAGTTAGTATTGGAAAAGACTCTTTTCAGAGGCTTCCTTTATAGGCAGTGAGGTGCTGCCTCAACAGTCCCAGGAACCCTTAGAAAACACTGGAAGCCTTCTCAGCCGATGCCATTTATAGAAAGTAACTTGGAAAACTACATTCTGAAGGATAACCAAGATGTGGAATATGATGGCTTCAACATGCTGTCTGGTGAAGAAGACAATACTCAACTACTAAGCTTAAAGACAACAACCAACCAAGCAAGCAAAACACACACACACACACACACACACACACACACACACACAAAGAGAGAGAGAGAGGAGAGAGAGAAAAGAATCACCATATGTCAGAACTGACGTGACAGCACACAATTATTATTATTACTTGCCATTTTATCATTTTAAATGTGTTCCCTAGTTGATTTAAGCCTTAAATTTTAAGGAGATCTGATTTAGTACCTTTTGACTAGGTAATTTATTATATTTGCAACGGTTTTAATGTTTGGGTTTTTAAATCATTTGTACGCCACACTGAGCACCTCTACACCAGTGGTTCCCAACATTTTCTGAGTCACTCACAACCCCCTTTTATGATAGCCAAGTAACTGGTAACCATTTCTAGCCCCCATGGAATTTGTAATGAGATAAAATCATTCCTTCTCAGAAAGCAGAGGTTTCTTCTTGCCGCACCCCAAACTACCTGTTTCTTGTGCATACATACTATATACACACTCATCTTATGTGGTCCCAGAGGTGGGCCCACTGTGAGATACAGGGAAAGGGTTAAGATGGGCACTTGGCCTGATCCAGCAGGGCTCTTCTTATGTTTTTTATGTTCACACTCATTTTAATCCTGTATCGTGCTCTGAAAGGTCAAGGAAGAAATTATTTAACAAGGGCCGCCACACATATAAGGCAACCAGTGACCCTTGGGGGTGACAACCGCGAACTTGCAATACATTACTCAACAGGACGGCAACAAAGTGATAAGAAGTGAAACACAAACAGAATGCAATGACCAAACGAATACATAAATCTAACAGAGGCAAAAGGCCCCTGTTTGTTTGAACATATGAATCCTTGCTTTTATGTGCAAAAGAAGAGAAGAATCCATTTGCTGCCTATCAAGCCAAAGTCAGTCATTCCAAACCTGGCATAAATGATGGTTAGTTCCAGGCTGTGAGGAACATTCTACGACAGTGGTTCTCAACCTGTGTGTCCCCAGATGTTCCTGGACTGCAACTCCCAGAAATCCTGGGCAGCTCAACTAGGAGAATCATAGAATCATAGAATCATAGAGTTGGAAGAGACCTCCAGGGCCATCCAGTCCAACCCCCTGCCATGCAGGAACCCCCATCACAGTATTTCCGACAGATGGCCATCCAGCCTCTGCTTAAAAACCTCCAAAGAAGGAGACTCCACCACCTTTTGTGACAACATATTCCACTGCCGAACAGCTCTAACTGTCATGAAGTTCTTCCTGATGATCAAATGGAGTCTCTTTTCCTGTAGTTTGAAACCATTTCCCCGAGTCCTAGTCTCTGAATCCATGGAAAGCAAACCTGTTCCCTCTTCAATATGACATCCTTTCAAATATTTAAACATAGCTATCATATCCCCCTTCAGCCTTCTTTTTGAAAGGCTAAGCATCCCCAGCTCCCTAAGCCGTTCCTCATATGACAATTCTTCCAGACCTTCAACCATCCTGGTCGCCCTCCTCTGCACCCGCTCGAGGTTGTCAACATCCTTTTTAAATTGTGGTGCCCAGAACTGGACGCAGTACTCCAGGTGGGGTCTGACTAGAGCAGAACAGAGTGGTACTATCACTTCCCTTGATCTAGACACTCCACAGTAGAGATGGGCAGTGGCACGAATAAAAAAAATGGCATTTCGTTTGTCGTTTGGAGGGTCCATTTCGGTTTGTTTCTGTTTTTCGCAAATTTTTGCAAAAAAATCATTTTTGTTTTCGTTCGTTTCGTTGCCATTTTGTTACCATTTATTTCAATTTTTTGTGATTTTTTTTAGGATTTTAAGCAATTCACTCATATTGCAGTAACGGAAACGAAACGCACGACAACATTTCTGGTGTTTCTGTTCGTTTCGTTTCATTTTAGAGACAAAATTCATTTGTCATTTTGTTACGTAACGAAATGAAAAAAACGAAAACGGAAATGAAAAATTGTTCGTTTCGTGCCCATCTCTACTCCACAGTGATGGAGACTTCTGGGAGTTGCAGTCCAGGAACGTCTGGGGACCACAGGTTGAGATCTACTGTTCTAGGAGCTTGACCCCCCCCCCAACAAACAACATCCCCCCCAGCAAGCACTCATGACATTGTCCCAGGTCCAACCAGACATGGCCCACATCCATGCCAAGTGGAAGGCAAAAACCAGAATAGCGGACCCCACCACCCAGTGGGACAGACGCTAAGAACAAGACGCAGCAGCAGCATGGTCAGGACTCTGAATGAGATGGGAAAACAACCGGTTGTCATTTCACGGGTAGAGTGTGTGTGCGTGCTTGTGCTGAAATGGCTTGGCTGCTCTATCAATGTTCCTGGCACAGTTCAGACAGTGGAGAGATAAGTTCCAAGAGGATAAGGTAACTGGGTAAGAATGGACTCCATTGAACCAGCCTGAGGCATATACCGGAGCTGCCCTTTATGTATGCCAGATGCACAAGGACTTCCAATATCTGCACTCACTAGCTAATCGCTACAGAGATGTGTGTGTTTGGGGCTGTTTTTTTGTTTTGTTTTGTTTTTTGCTGCTGTGGACGAAACTGGCTCCAACATTCTGTTCTCTAAATGAGTCTCTGGCAGGGTCTGTGTTTTATCTCAGCCTTTCAGTTGCTGCTGTTCCCTTTGCAAAGAACCCTCCTTGCAATAGTCAATGCATTTGCAAGACCAGGGGTGTGAAAAAATGTGCAGAAAACATCCCCATCTGCTCCTGGCATCCTTCAAACCAGATGACCGTCTTTTGACCCTTTCTAAACATTCTGGGGGGGGCATCCTCAAAAAAAAGGCAGAGAGACACCTTATCACAACTGTATGAAGTCAGGGCTTGCCCCACCTGCATTTCACTGGATGGTCTCCTTTACAGCAGTAAAAATGAGAAGATCACCCCGTTTCCTCATATTCACTGTGTCCAGAGGAATAACCAGATGAGGAGGGGATCTAAAAGCTGAGAATTATGAGGAGCTGTCAAATGAAAAACCTAGAGAACAGTAGATTAAGTGAAAATGCAACAGCAGTCCAGAAATATATGAAGGGCTATTGTGCAAAAGCCAAATCGGAGTGATCATGTCTTTCTCCTGGCAAATTTCCTATTGCTCTAAAATGGGTTGTAGGGCCTGCTGATCTGCTGGAGCTCTTTGCAACCTCGCAGGCTGCCTCTCGCAGATGTGGATGGAAGGGATTTTCTAGGATGGAAGTTTCAGAGAGGGTAGCCATGTTAGTCTTTTCAAGAATTTCAGGCAAAAACCAAAGAAACAAAACAAAACAAAAGACACAGACATGTGGCACCTTAAAGACTAACTTTCATATTTTAATGTAACGTTTTGTGCACATGCACAGTTCTTCAGACATATAGCAGCAGAATGAGGTGTGAGATATAATATGATGAGATATACATTTCATACCAGATATTGACTGGCTGTAGTCCAGATATGCATTGGCTGTATATTTTATATATTACATACTATATAACACTATAGTAGTATATAACTCTATACAGTAGTTATATAGAGTAGCATATAACTCTATATACTACAGCCAATGAATATCTGGACTACAGCCAATCAATATCTGGTATGAAATGTATATCTCATATATCTCACACCTCATTCTGCTGCTGTATGTCTGAAGAAGTGCACATGTGCACGAAATGTTACATTAAAATATGAAAGCTAGCCTTTAAGGTGTCACATGTTTGTGTCTTTTGTTTTGTTTTGTTTTGTTTTTCTTTGATTTTTGGCTGAATTTCTAGGATGGAGTAATGGCATTAACCAATAGTTCCTTCCCTGCCTCTGAATTCAATAAGGGTCACGCCGATCTGCTAAGAGCTTTTTTCCTCTCTCTTGTCTCTTGGAAGCAGTTGATCTGTTCAAGCCTGTTGCTGAAAGTCAGTCAGTCATGTTTGACAGTTTGCTGTTTCATTGCTTCAACTGAAAGTAACAAAACCCTTTATTGTTTTTCTCTTATTAATATCTAGGAGTATGGAAGGGGCGGTAAGCGCCAGATGATGAATAAAAAGGAGGAGTACTCAGCTAACAATCCAGAACTTATTCTGCTCTATGAATCTCTGAACTTCTGCTGTGCAGTTAGAGTAATTTAACCAACATTCCAAACTCTGCAACATGATTGCCAGGAACATCGATAGAGCAGCCAAGCCATTTCAGCACAAGCACGCGCACACACTCTACCCGTGAAATGACAACCGGTTGCTTTCCCATCTCATTCAGAGTCCTGACCAGGCTGCTGCTGTGTCTTGTTCTTAGCGTCTGTCCCACTGGGTGGTGGGGTCCACTATTCTGGTTTTTGCCTTCCACTTGGCATGGACGTGGGCCATGTCTGGTTGGATCTGGGGCAACGTCATGAGTGCTTGCTGGGGGGGGGGACTTTTTCACCCAATGAAAGTTACTAGAAAACTCTAAGGATTGTTTTTTTTTTGTCTAATTTTGTAAAAACGAGTCCACATGTTTAGATGGCCCAAATTCATGGTGGTATGGTGGAACAAGTAAGATGGGGGAAAGAAGGTGGTGATTACATTAGTAATGAATTATGAAAGCAACAATGAACATTCAAATTATTGATTGCATAGAAATCCTGTCATTAGGTGAATCAATCAGCTTGTCATTCAGTTAATACCAAAAACATATAGGTCTGCTGAAACTTTTGCAGAAGTTGTGCGGTGGTTACAATTATGGCAAATAAAATGATGTCTGAATAAGGCTATACACAAGGAGAAAGGGGGGAAAACAGTGTATGAATATATGAAAAACCTTGGTGTTAGTACATCTGAATTGGGCTTTATTTATCATTTTAACATACATCAAGAGGATTAAATAAGGAGCAGCTGTGATCTTCCTAGGAAATAATGGACTTCATATTTGTACTTATCTTGGACTACTGCAGTGTGCTACACTAGGGACTGCATTTGAAGATTGTTTGGGAAATGTAATATAAAAAAAGCATAGAAATATGTTTATTAACTAGGGGCTGGTTCTTTGGGGAAAATAATATGACTTCACTTTTGAAGGAATGATTCTGGCTATTTCTAAGAAGAATTCAATGTGCTGATTTAAATATTTAGAGATCAGTGGGTTGTGTGTGAACACCTTCTCATACCCCAGCAATCTATGCTGAGAGAATTCCACTGGTTTTCTTTCTTTTCTACTGCTTGCTTTAAGATAGAGCCATCGGTGACAAATCCTAAAACATATAGGTCTATGGGAACTTTAAAAAAGAGAGAGTGCGGGGGGGGGAGATCTTTAATTCATCAGGTAGAAAATAATGTCCCTGAATTCAGCTGCTCTTGGTGGAAATGGAATTCATTTTTTTTAAAAAAGGAATCTGACACAGAGCTTTTTAGCTGAAAAATACTCTTCCTAGGAAATATATCTGTACTGCACACAATGGATTAGAAATGAACCACCCTGGATTTCGGGAGCCACTGTGACAAGCTAAATGGCTAATCTCCCACAAAATGGAGGCAACTATCTCTGCCTAATGCAGAACAATGGGCTTAGTAATTTCCTACATCTGACAAATTTACGGAGGATTTTGGGCAGGTGTTCAAGCCGATGCGTTTTATGACCCTCTTCTAAAATGGCACTGCGGAGTTTAAAGCCGCCACAGGGAGGAAACACAACAAGATTAAACGCCACCAAACAGGAGGATGACTGGGTCTTACTTTCCCGATCTTAAATGCAAATGCAACTCATGTGGCGATCGACTCTTAAGAAGGAGGATGTTTTGAATTTCCTACAGCATGTGTTGTCTGGGAATGGAGAAACCTTCAAATATCGGAATAATGGATGCATGCAAAGTGGGTGGGTGAGTGGAATAGCAGACATACAGCAGATGATGATTCTCAAGTCCATATAAATTAGCCATACAAGTCTTCTATAGACAAACCCATTTGATGGATGTGTTCACAAAGGCTAACTCACAACTGGTGGTGGTGGGGAGGTGGCATTTGTTCTTCCCATAGGCCTCCACCCCTTTTAACATTTCTTAAGATTTATTGGAGTGGTTTGCCAGTCACAATGTTCAGGTACAGTACTGATATTGAATATGAGGCGCTATATTCATCTATACAAGTGTGAGCGGCCTTTGATGGCTTTGGGAGAAGGCCCTCTGAGGCTTGTTTGGTGAGGACCCAAGAGAAGGGCCTTCTTGGTGACAGCTCCCAGGCTCTTGAACTCTTTCACAAGGGTTGCTATGACAACTTCCTCCCTGTCATCCTTCCATTGGCCAATAAATACATTTTTTTATTTGGGAGCTGGTGGGCTATTGAAGAAAGACATTTGACAGGGTTTCTGCCAGTTTTCTTCCAAGCAAAACAAACAAACAAACAAATAAATAAATACTGTAAATAAAATTATTATTATTATTATTATTATTATTATTATTATTATTATTATTATTATTATTATTATTATTATTATTATTAAATTATCACACAGCAGGCTACGCTGGATTTTGTATTACCAATTACTAGTTGAAAGCTTCCCAAGCATTTAGAACTATGTGATGTATCGGCAAATTATGCAAGCAGATCCCAGTAAGGTGGCTTTCTGCAGCTGACTGATGGTGATTTTGTCAACTCCAATTTCTTCTAAATACTTGTTTAGCTCCTTAGGCATTGCACGCTATTATTATTATTATTATTATTATTATTATTATTATTATTATTATTA